>JAQIXX010004576.1:0-15888 GCA_034700605.1 Willowsia nigromaculata
TATTTTGTCATAATTCTTAAAACTTTGTTAGATTTATTTTCTTGAAATGTTCTGGTGAATGTAGTTCTAAAAGGCATAAGAGGAGAACATGTGATATAAACAAAAAATAATTGCCTATGTTTACTCGTTGACGCTTATTTTACCTACTGTTAATGCAGTCAATATTACACGAGATCAACGATTTAAAACTGTATTTAGAGTTGCATAATATTTTAACGTTTTCAATCTGTAAAAGAAAATGTAATGTATATTTAAAAGAAATTTAAGTATATTTAGATCAAGTTTTGTTTTGAAATTTACTCTACTGGTTAATAAGATACTCTCTGTAGTAGTGTGCACCAATGATACAACATTCAATGGTGAAGTTCTGTTAATTATCAGTTAAAAGAGAGAATGCTACACTTTCAATAAAACGAAACCATTATTTTGGAAATTTGCGTATGAGAATGATGATGAATTCAAACTGCTTTAGTTATACGGAATATCTCAAATTTACATGCAAAATCCTACACATTGGTAATACTTTTGGTTGAAGACAATACGATAGCGTGATAGAGTTTTCTATCTTTTTGTTCATTTAAGGCTACTATCAGCACCAACAAAGAAAGGCAATAAACACGAAGAAACTGAGAGTGCACAAACTTGATTTGATTGAAACTCGTGATTTGACAATAATCGAGAAAATAGTTCAGTGCACCTAAAGTACTGTGTTTTATTACTATTGATGATTTATGGTGTAATAAACACAATACCGTAAATGTGGTGGAATGAAGTTTTGTACTATTCCAATCACTGAAGTTCGTGTTATGGAGCATTGAGTTCTTTTTACAGATTTATCATTTTGCTTATTGCTTCATAACATGTTACAAACGTAATTTGCCTGCCTGCTAACAAATAATGGGAATTACAAACTTACTACTACTATGATTGGATATTGGGAAGTTTAAAAATTGTTTCAGATTTATAGTACGACAATGCTAGTATATTTGATGAAGTCTAATTATGTTCATAATAGAACCGGTGCTATTGGTATCATCTAACACAGCTAAGCAAACATTTTAGTTGTTTAAAAATCCGTTATTATTGAGATGTTTGCATTTTCGTTCCAAAAACACTAATGAAAAAAGAGGACGTAATATTTTATTCAAGCGTCATATTTTAATTTTGTGTCAGTTTGAAGCAATGACTATACTCAGAGATTATTATAGTCTGGTTTGATTATTGCAGGTATTTTAGTAATTTCGTCTAATTTGCAAGAAAGCCATCATATCATATCATACAAGAAGTTTAAAAACCAGAATCACTTTTCGTCAAACAATTACTTTTTGTTTGCTCCGTTCTGGATTGAGATTTATCTTGGCAGCTAAAAAACTCTTTCCTTTATGGTCAATGTTCATAACAATTTAATGCCAGGTGGTCTATTTAACTGACATCAAGTTACAGATTTCAAATTTGTGACTACTTTAACCTAAAACCGAGTTTTAATTCTTTTATGGTACTTATGAAAGTTTTCGGACTCAACTGCTGCTCAACCAACTGCATCGTTAGCATTGCAAACATTTCACTTGTAAAACTTGAAACAGATTCGAACTAATTTATGTTGGTGGTCTAAACACAAAGTAAAAGCAAAGACAAACATTATTCTTTTAAAATGTTATAATTAGTATCAAAAGGGAACAATGCTATAGCATGTCCTCCTACTGTAGTAATATAACTGTTAGTTCCAAGTTTTATGCGAAACGTTTGCTCGTGATTCCGTTGAAAATGCCAGTTCATTTAGCTAATTAATTTGTTTTTAGTCTCGTGCATAATACTTCATTTTGACAACCAATATTTTGAGTTCATGTCTTGTCACAAATGTTAGCATGAATTTTCGAATATGGAAGCATTGCATACAGACAAATTTTGAAGTTCATAAATATATCATTTCACACACAGGTTATCACTCCTTTAGTTGGATGAATTACAGATTAGACCTTTCATAGATGCGTTGTAACTGTAAGTAAACCATAAACTGTAAGAAGTAAAATTTGATAGAAAACCTCCAATTAACGTTTCTAAATATAAGCCCTAAGATGTGTATATACTTTTGCAACAAATCTACTACGTTGGTTTAATATTGTATGCTTGTTAACTCAACAAAACTTCCCTTGAAAGTCATCCATAATGTATGAAGCTTGAAACTGCTGCTGTGTTTGTACTACTCAAATTTAATTAAGCTCGTATTCTAGAATACGTGATAAGATAGATATTCATTAATTTTCATACTTGACGGTGTCTTGTGCCAGTAAATTATCTAGGAATAGACCTTTTACCTGAATTAAAAGCTAGCATGATATAAATGCCTTCGTTGGAAAGAAAAATACTTCAGAGACGAGACTAAACTGAACCGGGACAAGACACCTAATCAAAATGGAACAAACGAAGTTGCTTAAAAATTTACTCCGTTATTACTGCACAGTTTGTCTTGTTCCTCGAGCTAACCGGGTCCGTCAAGGGAGTACATACGATTGGATACATTCTTCTGCATTTTTGTGTTTTTTCACCGTTACAAGATTCTTTAGTTATTTCTCAGCCTTATATAATCTGCTTCTGATATGTGGGGCATTTGAATGGAAGCATGGTCCACTCAACAGTTTCCTTATACTGGAATCTTTATGCTGGATGCTGGCTCTTTGCCTTTACTTAACAATTGACGTAGTTTTCGTGGGTGGGGACTTTCTATGGAATTTTGAATGCTTCTCTTATCTAGCAAGAAAAATCCTAAACGGAAGCACACACACTTTTAATCGAAAGCGAAGTGGCAGAGGCAAAAGTGTTACATGGAAGTGTTTGCGATTCATTTTCTTCTCTGCGTAAAATTTATATAAATTTTCACATTTCTAGGACAAATTTGCAATGTTTTTAAATTTATCTTTGATTTTATTTTGCAGAATTTTAGATGGATTTCAAATCAGGAACCTTATTCGTGATCTGCAAGAGGAAACCAGTCCTCAAATTATGTTTTACTCTGTTCTTCCAAATGAATGGCAGTTTGTGGGAAACATAATTTTCCCTTTCCACACATTTAACATGTGTGTTTTGATTTTAGTCATATCGATGATTACAACGTTCCCAGGTTGCTTGTCATATTTCATTGAAGAAATTATAGAAACATTAACTGAAGACCTAAATGAAATGACCGAATCAGGGAAATACCCATATGGTACAAAGTTGTTGAGGAATTATAAGCAAACGCTGCTATTAACCAGGGAGCTCAATAAGAAAACTGGACTTGGGGTTTTGCTTTTCTATTCAATATATGCCGCCCAGCAAGCTGCTGAAACTTATATCATATTTCAAAGCCTTAGACTTGGAGCTACCATAGATGACCTTTGGACACTCTTTACGGATATTTTTGTACGAATCTGGTATTTTAATTTTGAAGTGCATGAAATGCTAATCTAAAATTATTTATTCTATTACTGTTGTTTACTTTTAGATTTCAGCAGCCCGGATGGTTCACTCCTTTCATGCTTTATCTGTTGTGGATGGAGCATCATCAAAATTTTTGGATAAAATGAATAGATGCATTGCAAAGCGACAAGTCAATCAGGGTCTCTATGACATGAGGATTTTAAAGAAGTCGACTAAATGTCTACAAAAGGTTTGCATGAAAGTGGGCAATAGCGATTGCCAACGGGATTTTATTTTCATTGGAATGGACATTTTTTCCAACATTTATTTTACTGCGGCACTTTGGCAGTGATACATTTCTGATGCTTTAAAATGAGCAGCTTATTTGAGCATTCATTTTTCAACCAGACAACACAAAAAGAGGGCTTTGCAAATTCTTCCACACAATAGTTCAGTTTTTGGTTATACAAGTAAATTTTTTGCTCATTATATAGCTTTGTCAACAAACTATTCGTGTAGGTAAATGATTTCTAAGGCACTTACGTAAGTTTTTTCTGCACGTTTTAGACATTAAACTAGTATATCAAGACAACGTTAACAATTAAATGTTTCTAAGCTTATAATGTTGTTTGTAAGTTGTAGGTATGATAAAATAAACGTAACCCATGGTTTTTCTTACATAAGTATCTGCGTATTGCTACCTGGATGGCGGGAATTGAAAATTTTAATCGTTGTATGATAAGTACTACAAAACATTTTGATTGTGCTTATTAGACACCAAATGGCAATGATTTCATGCCTATAATTTTACTGCATACTAGCATACTGTCAATATTATTATTTGCAGGTTTATGGAATATGGTGGGATTGAGGATGTAATGCGTATTGATTTACTAAAGTGATCAAACATATTACTAATTAAGTCATTTATTCATCCATTTGGCCATATAACCAAGACCACTTTTGAGATTTAAAAAACCACCATAAACAATGATGCACTTAAATACCTATAATTGTTTTTAAATACATCATTCAAACCTGTAAATTACCGTGTACATGTAGTCTTTTCTGAAATGAAAGCAAAGCCTTCACAAACTCAAAAACAACTTGCACAAGCACACTTAAGCTCTCAAGTTAATACTCTTTCATCTTTTACTTATAAAAAGCTTGCTTTCTAGTCGTCAGGTTATAGAATTTTCGAGGGAATGACTGTAAGTTAAAATTAAACATTTTAAACACATGTGTTATCCACTGTCAAGCAAGTTTTATGGCAATGTATTTGCGAATTATTCCTTTTCAAAATTCACCAAATTGTTTGCGCATTTATTATTCAAATTTTTCGCAAAAGTCATGTTGCCGTAAATCTAATAAATTAGACAAGGGCATTAATGCTGTTAATGTAACCCACACGTCGATTTTCTAGAAATTATTTATGTTTCACAGGCTTCAATTCCTTCGTTCGTCTGATCTAAAAAACTTCTGCACAAAAGGATAAATATTGTCGCTTAGAGAAGATGGATAACGTAAAGCTGTTGAGAAATCTATTTCGTTACTACTGTACAATTTGTCTTGTTCCTACACAACTGCTTCAGAAAAATCCAAATTTTAGGTTGAAAAGGGGCTACAATTCATTTTTCTTGTTACTTTGTGTAGCATGTAGGTTTTTCAGTTTCTTTTCCGTCTCCTACAATCTGTTACTAATTGGGGGAGCATTTAAGTGGAAATTTGGCTCATTGGATGGTTTTCTTATTTTGGAATCGTTTTGCTGGATTGCAGCACTCTCACTGTATATTACAATTGACGTTTTCGTACTTACTGAAGAATTTTTGTGTAATTTTGAATGTTTTCTTCGAATAATGGGTAATACTTTTAACACAAATAACAAGGAAGTAAACAAGAGTGTAAGTTGGAAATGCTGGCGTTTCATCTTGTTTTCCACGTAAGTCTAACATTTATATTTTCCATATTATGGATCAAAGGTACATGTCACATAATACTTTACTAAAGGGTTAAATGTGTTTGTATTTTACTTTGAAGAATTTTGGACCTTTACCAAGTTTCCATAACAACTCGAAACTTGCGAAATGAAACCAGCCCCAGCATCATGTTTTATTCTATATTCCCTGAAAGTTGGCAGTTTCTTGGTGACATAATCTTCCCTTTTCACACTTTCAACATGTGTGTCTTGCTGCTTGTCATTTCTATGATTACTACGTTTTCAGGGTGTTTCTCCTACTATGTTGAAGGGAGTCTAAAAGTGTTGAAAATTAATGTGTCGAGTACAAATGAACAGTTACACGCAACCACTCAATATTCTGTACTACTTGTAACATATCAACAAATTTGGTTTATTACGAGAGAAATCAATAAGAAAATGGGAACGGGGCTTTTGCTGTTTTTCTCAATTTTTACAGTTCAACAAGGGGCAGAAACATATATCCTGTTTGAATATTTGCGTCAAGGTGCAACTATTGGTGATCTATCAATGCTCTTTACTGACATATTCGTAAGCTATTCCAAATATCATTATTCATAAATGCATGATGACCACTAAAAGGTTAATAGTCACAAAATGTTTTTACCTAGCGTGAAAAAGTAATTGTGGTTAAATTTTTAGATATCTGCATCTCGAATGATTCATTCGTTTCACGCTTTATCTGTTGTGGACAGCGCTTCTTCATCATTGATTGAAGACATAAGAATGTTTATTGTAAGGAGACAAAGGCATGCGAATTCGTATAATTTCAGGTATTGGAAAGCCTCAAAAAGGAGTTTGCCTAAGATCTGTATGCAGGTTGGAGGCACTTCATGTCGTAGGGATTTCATATTTAGTGGAATGGACTTCTTTTCTAATGTTTATTTTACTGCTGCTCTCTGGCAGTAGGATAAATATGAATTACCAACACTTAATCGATAATTTAAAAAAAATCTTATAAGAAGTGAAAATCTATAAAAAACATATAAGCTACAATCGGTTATCAGTATTTAAGGTGCGATGATGTGAAAACAAGGGATAAAATCGTGTTTTAATTTTTTCATCGAATTTGTAATGCTCCCCATTGCCTACAGATTATTGATATGCTAACAGCAACAAACAAAACAACAAACAACTTCAGTTTTCACATTTAAATGTCTCTCTGTCAATGAATAGTTTTTATAGTCACTCCATTCTTGTCTGTTATTTTGTGATTTGTAAGAATACAAGGCAAGATAATGATATGAACTTTCTGTCCGGAGGAAACTGGAATAACTTCTCACTTCGCCCCACTTTAATACTACATGTTGGTTGGATTTCCATAATCGCTTGTCAACATAAATGCAACTTTAATTTTCATTTTACAACTTCCCTTCCAACAAAATCATAAATCAATACAAATTTTACTGTGAAATTTCTCGAATCCCCGCAATCAGCTAGATGTGAACTACACCTACTCCAATTAAGGCTACCAAAGTGTCAAAAGCTAGTTGTTCTGTTACGACAAAAACTAATTGAGCTCATCTACACAACTTTGCAAAATGTTTTCGAATGGCATGTCAATCAAATCGATCTGACTACACGGTAGATTTTAGAAATAAACCGCGGATTTGGTCGCCCATGATACTCTGAACTGTTGTTCTCGACCATTTATTTATTTATTTGGTTTCAGTTTTTGCATATTTTATTTTTCGAACATTTCAAAAATTATATTTTCATTTGGATTGACCCATTCAATTATAAACGGAAACTTATTCAACTTATTGCAAAAATGGGAGACAAGACACCACGTCAGCGTTTAAGAAACAAGGAGGCACCAACCGCCGTCGAGGCAGGCAAAGGTGTGCCCGTTTTGGTCAGCCAAGCACTAAAAAATCGGAACATTGACGGAAGCGCCATCGTCGGCGCCCCCGCCCAGTATGCCCCTCGACGGAGCATCACTTTAGAGCGACTTATACATGCACGACATTCCGAACATGGACGCCAATCCCTCGGCGTCGTTCACAGTGGGATATCCGAGATCTCACGGCTTCTGGAACTCGACGAGTTCGAGTTTCCAGACGAAGACGAGCTCCTGTTGGAGACAGAACTGGAGAACCCCGATTTGGACGTGACCGCTCTTGACCGGTACAATGAGGATATACGGAAACTGAGGAGGATGTGTGTCGATGAGTGTCGTAGCTTTCCTCAGGCGGGAGAACCCGATGCTGGCACTTCAAGTAAGATACAGGGAATCATCAGGGCTCTTTGCAGGACCACATTTTATGGAACAAATAGGGCGCAGGTGCTCGCAGAGAGGACGGTCATTCTTATCATGTGGCTACTCAACAAGAAGAATGTCGCGACTAAATTCAAGATTCACATTTTGCAGAGCTTCTCAGAAATGGCATGGAGTAGCGATGGACTTAAAACTGCGGTAAGAGTTTTTAATTAATCGTATTAAATATATGGTTGTAGTTTTAATTGGGATTTTGTTTTGGAGTAGCTGTACAAATGCAATGGAATGAGGGTACTCGCCAAGCTACTCGCTAAGGGCGTCACTCAGAGATCCGACCAAGCTCGGTGGGCATGCTATACCTTGGCCATGGCTTGCATTGGCTGCAGAGAGATCATCGAATTCATCCAGGAAATTCCACAGGTGGAGGAGATCGTCGGAGAAATCGCGTTCCACGCTTATTGGAACAACTGGCCTGCCAATTTTGGACAGATCTTGCAGGGAATCTTGTTCGGACCTCATTCCGTGATCCCGGTGGAGGATGATTATCAGTTCTTATGAGGGGAGGGGCTTATAGGGGAAGAAAATGAGAAGAGTGTATCTATACTTTAGGGGACTGGGACTGTACCGAATAGTGATTCAATGCAAATTTTCACTTTCAATAATTTGTCGAAATTGTGGGTACACAGTAGGTATAACAGTGCATATTCTGAAGTTTATAATTATGGTCAAGAGTTAATAAATTAAAGTTTAGTATGTTTATCTGATCCGTGATATAAGAAACTAGAGAGACATTTAAATGTATGGATAATTTTTGTTGCAATGATTACCAATTAAGACTGAAAGTAGTGAAAATTAAGTTTATTAAATTTTATTTTTATTGGATTTCTCAACTTATTTATTTGCTGCAGTTAGAAAACAACATTTTTACCATTAATTAATGGCTTTAAAAACCACTGTAGTTACCCAAGAATCTTTGGATTCCGTGACAATATTTTAAGATAGTAGAATTGGCGTATGAAGTACTTTGCATAATTGTTTATTAAGTGCCAGTGATAAGTTATCACTGATTACTGGTACTTTCTGAGAATGATCCACATTTTGCTAAATGAACATAGGGCATGTGTGTACTCATTCGAAAGCTATTGATGATTAGAACGTTCTCGTATATTTAATTTTTATATAGGAAACGCCCTCTTGCGGATATTGACAAATACGTTCAAAAAGCCTCAAATATCGGCGTCTAATTTGTTCAAATATGATCACCGGCGAAGCCGGGCTTGAAATTTTGATAAATTATTCACGCTGGCACTTTTTTTATCAGTTTACCTGATTTATTCATACATGCATACATACATGTAATAATACTGAATCTATTTGCAAATTTCATTTTCATTGTTTTAAATAAATTCTTAAGAATTTTGAGGCCCTTATCTACTTAATAAAATGCTAATAGAGTATCTTAGTCAATCCCTTTAATATATTTTCCAAAAAAGTAACCGAAAACTACCAAACTTAACAACAGTGAGTATCTAACAAATTTAAGGAGAAATTGAACAAATATTGTGTTGTATGTTCAATTTCATTAATTTTTTGACACACTGAGATAAATATTATTGTATACAAATCCTACTTTTTATCATAATGCATTTATGCATAAATTCCCAAATCAACGGAGTATTTAAATCGCCCACTTTAAAAGACTTCCAGGTGTCACCGATGAAAGAAAGCGTCGACGAAATACGTAGACGCCTAGGGTCTACGGAGTTTCCTCTTCATCTTGAGTTATATTTCCAACCCTGCTATTGACCTTGATATTATAATTAGTACAACTAAGATAAATATTGAAAATTCAAATGTTTGAGTAACCGCCATTAGTTTTTCAGAATGTATATATCGCTCTTCAAAAGTACCCTCAACATGTTGTGCATTAAGTATACAGGAAACAAGTTCCAAAGGCAGTGCAATAACGTAAGTCAATAAACTCCCAACTATAGATAGTAGATTGCATATTAAAGATCTTTTTGTATGTTTAGCAGCACCAGAATTTTCTAGAGCAACAACCGTTTCCAAATCTACTCCTACTTGTTGAGCATATGAAAGTGGAGTCCACCAAGGAATATATTTTTTGAAGACACCAAAGTCGCGGAGTTTTGTATAAAAAAAAAAGTAAAGTAGGTAGTTCGTATCTAAGCCTGAACTAATAAGAAGATTAACTACTTTTAAACGAATATCAGCTCGACACCAAACTGCATGACCGACTGACTACCATAATTCAGTTGTGATATGCTGTTTGAAGTGAGTAAATTCACAATATATGATGTAAGCTTAACTAACTCAATGTTACTGTAATATGCTGCGGTTAAGATCAAGTTTGGCCAATATTTAAAGTCACTAAAGGATTTTAACATTACTAATTGATGTATGATTTTAGCACGAATGTTATACTCATTGCTAAATACATATTCGCAACATATGGTTTTTATATCAATTAGTCTTTCGTTTTTTGAAAAGATTAGACCCATTATGGCGAAAACATTATCTAAATTGTTAGCGAGACAGCACCAAAACAATGTTATGAGCATTTCACCGGAGAGGACATGATCAGTTTGATTAAAACTTTGCCAAAGTTCATAGTCAATGTTGTCCGTGATTGATAAAAGTCCATAATTTAAAAAATAATTGATAACAGAGAACTGAAAAGTTTGACATTTTAACCAGGTGTAAGTTCTGCCTTGCACTTCCCAAGTTGTATTATTGGGAATACTTTTGAAAACTTCAGAAAACAGTAGCTCTAAATATTCATCTGCTTCAATTTTAGCAACATTTTTTCCACATAAAACGTTTAATACAAACTCTGCAACATAAAAATCTGCATAGGTTCTATGAACAAATTTTATATCATTTGCATTGTCAATCTCCACTATGCCTGCCCTACACATTGAATCTAAAAGAACTTGTGGCTGGTCATATTCATACTTATGTGGAAAAACTGTTGCCAGTGCTAATTTAATATGCTCTTCATACAGTAGATCATAACTTTCATTTTGTGATGAGAGTTGCATAAATGTGAATTGATTGTACATGTCATATATTGTTTTTAGTGGAAACTCATGTGTTTCCACGTTAAATATGAGGTCTTCAAGTTGAGTAGAGTAAAAGCTTGCTAGAATTTTGCATTGTAAAGGGATGCCAGCTATATCCCTTGCATCATTAAGTGATTGGGACTTAAGATCTGAAAGACAACTTTCAGCAAATGCTGTTATAACATTAGTTGGTATATTAGGACAATCCCGTTTCCACACATTTACCAAAAGCTGAGTCTGTTCTGATTCGTTAAATGGCTCAATTCTGTAACCAACTACACCCAATAAACTTTCAAGGTCGCTGCTCTTGTGTGATCGAGATGCAACGCAAATTCGAATGTTACCATTATCTCGCATAACAGTTTTCAAAATTTCCTTCGCTATATCTTCGCAATCTGTTCGAATTTCGTCAAATGCGTCTAAAAATAACTCAGTAAAGTGATCTTTAGATTCAAAAAGTTTTCTCTGAACTTTTCTAGAAACATCATTATTTTAAGTGTTAAAATGTCAAAAAGACTTGATTTTGCTATTATCCTATTGTTTTCTTTACACGCATCAACAAGGTCTTGCATTTGCATGAATATGACATTTCTTGTAGGAACAATTTGTTTTAGTAGTCTTGCAAGATTCTCTAACAGCATTGTTTTTCCCATGCCTGGAGTATCGTAAAGCAAAACTGGAACTGAGTATAGGTTTAGTGCCCGAGATTGAATAAACTCCTCTTCAGTTAAAGTGCATTCCGATTTTTTAAGATACTTTCTTATTTGCCAGTAAGGCCCTTTACGACTTGACTGAATGTGATAATAATTTCTATTATCAAATGCTATCCAATGCACAGGATATTGAGTTTTTTCGGAAATTTGTAGAAAATGTCTTTCTTTTTCTAGCAAAATAAATCTTACTGTTAATGCATTGATTTGACTACCCGATCTTCCAGTAAGACTTTCCATACCACTCAGAAACGAATGACTAAAAAATATCTTTTTGACTGTTTTTGATGCCAGTTGACTAAGCTCATGTTTTTCTATTCGGTGAATTAAAAATATATCTGAGTGTAATTCTTTAAATATTTTGGGATCAAGCTGGTTACTTTGTAGAAATTTTATGGATATTTAATTTGGACTGGTTTTGGGAGCAGTCTCATTTGCCAAAACAAAATCATTATTTGATAAAAGATTTTTAACCAGTTCAAAGTCACCATATTTCTTAAGGATCTTCTCAGCAGTGAGTCCATTTAGCTTCTCCAGAATTGAACTCAATGAAACGTTGACGCCTTCGAACATTATTCCTTTGAAAAAAAGTTGATTAGCATCAATGTCAAGGTCAAAAAACGTTAAAGGGTTTTCTGTTACTCCATTGGCAGCTATTCCATCCAGTAATGATATAAATGCTCCGGATTGTCCAGATAAATGCAGTGCTCTGCCCATACGTTTGTATCCGTTTATACGCGTCTCCAAAATGCTAATTAGTTTGTATGTTTGGGAATGCACACCTTCCATCTTCAATTTTACGTCCTTTTGAAACAAACTCTTTTGGTATTGCAGTCGATATAGTACATGTGTAAAAAATGCTAATGTATATTATTCTTGCGAATGTTGCTTACCAGATATGACTCATCAGCTTTTCCTATAGCCCCAGCCATTTGCAGATTAACTAATAAATCAACACTACATCTTACATTTTCAATTAGTTTTGTATAGTTTTGTCGTATATATTCTTTTTGTCACGTTTCCATTCTGGATTTTGTTATCAGTCCTTGGGTTTTCAGAAATTTTGTAACAAATTTGCTAGTTTATCCAATTTGAACGTTCAGTTTTACAAGCAGTTTTGGTAAAATACGTACCAAGTCTGATGTATATAAATTTGTTTGATTTACTTGACAAACTACAGGTATTCAAGTAATCTTACTCAATGAAATAAATTCTCAGAAAGTATTTCACTACATATTTTGTATCTTGTTTATTCAAAATTAGTACATGAATTGGTGATTAATAAAAATTCGATAATAGAAAAGTTAAATGACAGATAAATTTGAATGAAATATCTATAAGTTATTTAATTAAGTTTAATGACTCAACCAGGAGAAACAATATCACATAGAAGTCAAAAGGTAATCTTATCTCGCAACACGAATATACGTTTTATCATATGATTGACTTGTTTTTAGTTTTTAGGAAGGCTACTTTATTAATTTAGAGCTTATATCACATGAACTTTATGTTGATTTACATATTGTCTGCAGAGATCAAACTTCAATTACGTAAGCAAATTAAAGTATGATGTAACCTGGTCTCACTAGTTTACTATCAAATTGCTAAAAAGTAGCAACTAAAATTCCGCTAATTGTTAAATACAACGAATAAATTTAATATATCATTACTATAATTCTGCATACGTCATTAGTCATTATACTTTAAATAGTCATTGAGACCCCAAAACATGCCAGAATATCGTTTGCATATATACAATCATACAAGTTGGTTTCAAGTTTTGTTTGTTTAAAAACATTTAAAAAATTAAAACTAACATCACATCTAAGAACTGGTAGTTTTAAAAAACCATTCTATGACTTTATTATTGATGAAAAGCTTAAGTTTTTCCTGTTTGCCCGCTATCGATTGTGCCAATTAAATATGCATAATTTACCGTTCAAGTACTGCACGTGTCGTTAATGAGTAAAAACGCTTTTGAACCAATGTATTATGAATATATATGAATGACAACTTGTCACTGACAAGACAGGTGTAATACTGAATAAATGGAGAAATGAATGCATGGTTTATCCATGCAATATAAGTAATTTCTGCATTTTATCGATCTGCCATCATTTTTTAATAATGTTCAAACAAGAAATATAGAATAGGGGTACTCATTGTGTGATTGTGTGTCAATTTAATAAGCACTTTCTTCAACCTGATGACTTGCTTTACAATTTACGCTCATAGTTTGGATGGTTTGACATAGAACTGTATTTTCCCACCTAGACAATATAAATTCATCTAATAAACAATTCACATAACAGAAATAAGCTACAAAGAGTCATCTACACTAATTGCTTTTATTACTTGTGCATCGAATATGTAATTTCCTGCTAGTGTACACTTATTATGCTTTTATCGTGACTCACACAGATCCTGCAAAAGTCACAAAAATATGCTCTCTACGTGTACTTTACTGACGATGATATGATACTTTCATAACCGTAGATATATACTGATACAAGCACGCAACATCAATTTAAACATCATTGCATGTAATATTCCTGAAAAATGAACGAAAGGACAAAAAACGAAACTTTGCATGGTTTCTGAACTGAAGTAAAGAAGAGTCATCCATCCTTCCGTTTCCCAAACTTCATTCTTAGAGAAGACTCTCTAATTCTCAGTTTCTCCCACTTACTAATACCAAATTTCTGATACTTTCTAAAAACGATGGATGAGAGAAATTGACGTCTGTCCATCTCTGTCTAGTAATGCCATAAATTCTAAAAGTACTTATTACTTATTAATTATTAGTTTTGTACAACACGTACAACACCCACTCTAATAGAAGTTGATTAAAATAGTTTTTTAAACGCTCAAGATATTTTGATGGAGTATGTATGTACATATGTATTTTTGCTTATTATCATTCCCTGGTGTAGATATATTTTCTATTTTACTGCCACTTATCTTTATCGGTTTAACTTGTTTTATTCATAATTCATAATCATAATTTACAGTGTCATATCCCATTCCTTGATACCATTTACTTTCTTGCTTGGCTTGTTCCCTTAGGCGTGTGACGATTTCTTCTCGACTTCTCGATCACATCGCATCGCAACAATGAAGAAACTTACCTTGATGTTAGCATAACGTGTAGGTATGAACGGGTTGGCGTTGTCATTGTTGCCAAGCAAACAACAAATTATATGAGCAGCAGCAAAGCAATTACCTGAGATCTTTTTTCCCACAGCGAAGTCGACAAACAGACACAAACTTACTGCTTGAGACTCACATCACTGATTTGTACTAATTGTGACGAAAAATTAATTTTTATGTAAGCGGTTTTGTGGCTCACTTCATTTCAGAAACTTTTAGCCGATAGTTCAAACTCTTAAAATTATATTAAAATGGATGGAAACATGGAAGATTTTGACGGGTCGGAAAGCGACCAAAATGACATCAGGACACCTTTGGAAATTTTCCCAGAAGAGGTTAAGTCCCGATTTAATTGTGATTTGTTTGTGAAAGTCTTACATTTTATGAATTGTCCTTTATGATGAGTGGGTTTTGATCCAATCATCAATATGTAGTATATGAAATCTAAAAAAAGATATTCGTGACATTTGACAACTTGATATAAGTGAAGATTTATTTTCTGTGTAGCTCTGGGATCTCATTTTTTACTTCTGCAGTAACGACACATTGATGGCCTGCTCGAATGCGTCTATGTTCTGGAGTGAATTGCTGCAACCTAGAAAATCTCAGTACCTGTTTCCACAGGTAAGTTCCCTGTTTTGATGTCATATAATTAATTATTGTTTTTCTTAGCTTAATACGTTGATATGTACTATAAATCTTTCAGGTTCTACGAATCCTCGCTGATCAGAGATACATTACCAGGGCTCAATGTTCTGATCTCCTCCATTTCCGCCAACTTTCCAAGACTTGGAGACTTGGAGTGAATGCCTTGCTCGAAACGCCATCTCATCTAAAGCCACTTGAATCAAAAAATTATCGTCACAATCCAAAAGCTGAAGTGGCGTATCCCACGTATCTCCGTTTGTACATGTCAGATGACGCAGAGAGATGAAACAAGTTGGAATCAGAGCTACTCCCAAGTCTTGAGTCTTCATTCTACCAAGATGGTTCCTCCCCATTTCCCAGCCGAACCTTGAAAATTATTGGGGACCACCCTCCAAACATACCACCTCGACAACTGTCCGATGCAGTCCGTCGTCAAGAATGGGAAAGGAATCTATCCCTGCTGAAACGCCTTCTTTCCAAGAGTGGTCACCACATTTGGAGCTGCACTATAACTTTAACTGAACGCCACTTTGATTCATATGAACAATGGAAATTGTTCTTATGTGAGCTGCTCACTCAAATGCCTAATTTGAAGTCGCTTTACATTGCCAACGGCCATTCTGCAGGTTTGGGTGCACAGCAGGTCAATAGGGGACCACAATTTCCAGAAATTAGAAGCTTGGAGCTTCTAAGTATGGAAAATGTTCC
>JAQIXX010004577.1:0-15887 GCA_034700605.1 Willowsia nigromaculata
TTTATTGTCAGATTGAAAAGCTGAATAAGAGACTGGGGGAGATTAGGGGGAGCCTTATCAACACAATTGGGAAGTCTAAAGGATGTAGTAACAGCGTAAAAGGAAAGAAGCAGGTGGATGATTTTATATTCGTGGATATCAGAAACACTCTGTCAGGTACATAGTTGGATTCAAAATTGAAAGATGTATTAATTTTAATATGCAATTAAAGTAATTTTAAGCAATTATAAATATACACATTTTGTTCACTTTTGTAGGAACTACAGCCCCAACCTTTGATGATGTGGTTCTAGAGCCAAGAAACACTACTAGGATTGGAAAGCGGTCTCTCCGTAATCGCAAGGAAACATTGTTGGATAATGCAGCATTCGAAGCTTTTCATGAAGCACATTATGTCTCCCTGGATCACTGGAATGATGGCGATGACGATGATGTGGAGTGGCAACCAGTAATTTCAAATCATGAAAATGTAAGTAAGATTTTTCCACAGTCCCCGCAATTAATATTATAACCATGGCTTCCTTTTCAAAAAAAATATCTATAATATTCAATTTTCTGGTTTTCCAGTTTGTATTGGAGCATAATTCTGAAGAACTGCAACAGGAACAGTATTCCAAACAACAGGCCGCTACTTTTTATTGCAAGTTTTGCAAAGTCAGTCTTTTTACCAAACGCAGGCTAGAATCTCACATGAAAAGGTGGCATAATGACAAGTTTTCATTAAAATGTGACACATGCGGAACTGGTTACACAACACCTGCAATTCTGGCAAGACATCAAAAAATTTGCAAGCCATTTGTTGAAGAAATGAAGGTTCAGATAGAGCAGATTCCAACTGCTACAGTACCCGCATCATTTCCAGAGAACGAAGTCGGATTTCCACAGCAGGAAAACACAAGTCTAAATATGGAAAACCCCACTCCCACTCGGAAACGGATGGCTGGTGATGATGAAATCGTTCGAAGTGGTGAACTTGAGACAATGAAAAATAGTATTCGTTTGAAACGACTGAACTGTGAGTTACCAACGAACTCGGAAACGAAAATTAAGGTCTCATATGGTTACAAATGTCATCTCTGTGCTGCTCACTACAAGACTACAACGTTACTCAAAATTCATCAAAAATTACATGACGAAAAAATTGGCGAGCCATGTTCTCACTGTGGCTGGTTATGTGAGGAGGAAAAACTCCAACAACATATTGACAAAAGACATGGTGAAAAAGCGTTCACGCCTTTTGAAGACCTTCGGAGGAATCACAAAGAAAAAATGGCTCGACAAGGAAGACCACCCCGGCAACCCAAAAGCTATGTTTATAAGAGACGGCTACTGTGTGAGATTCCATTCTATTGTAACAGTTGCCAAATGATTTTTACTAGGGAGAGCCACCTACGCAGCCACTGGAACACATACCACTCTGATACTCCGAAGCACTTTTGTTCAACTTGTAATTCTGTCAGAGGGTTCGAGACAGAACAGCTTTTGGAACTCCATTGCAAAGATGAACATTCTATTGGAAGTAATGCAGAATCAACTGCAGCGCCAGCAGGAGAACCGCAAATCTGTCCACATTGCTCGAAACCCTTCCCATCAAAGTTGAAGAGAGATTATCACATTGCTAAATTGCATAAACGAGAGCTGCTTATCTGTCAGATATGTGGATTCGATAAGGCGGTCAAATATTGTGATTATTGGAATCACATGTTAACCAAGGTGAAAGCTTACTTCAATACATTTTTTTCACATTCGAAATTAATTAATCTAAATGTTATTTATATGTTTTTTTCAGCACGAGAAGAAAAGATTTATGTGTGATAGGTGTCCGAAGTCCTTCAGTACTGATAGATGCCTCAAAAACCACATATCCGTGCAGCACCACTTGGAACTCGGAATGAAACCCGAAATAGTATGTGAGGAATGTCATGTCATATTTGCAAATGTTGGATCCCTAAGAATTCATGTGGAAAATGTGCATAAAAAGATTAAGAAGCGTACTTGTGAATATTGCGGTAAAGGTAGGTAGAATGGATTTACTGTTTTTAATACTAATTTCATAGATGTTGGATAACTTTTATTGCAACTATGCATTATCTTTATTTTTCAGCGTTTTCTACGGGATCTGATCTGAAGAAGCACACATTGTTACATACCGAGCCACGGGAAAGGCAGTACAAACCGGGACCATTCTTCTGTGAGTTTTGCCAGGCGAAATTCAACGTGCGTCAAGGGCTCTACTATCACCTTAAAAAATTGCATAGCGACAAGTATTCTTTTAAGTGCGAATATTGTGGGACGGGTTACGTAACAAAGAATACGCTTTTGCAACATCAACGGAAATGTAAAGGAAAGCTGTCTTCCAAGCCATCATCATCTGAAGCCGTGGAGAACCTTCCTGTTTATAATTCCTGATTCCAATACAGATATCGCATGAGTATTCAAATCGATTATTTAATTATTTTTTTGTAAGAGAGGTAATTTGTGCCAAATAATAAGCTTAAATATGTATGTGTTTTGAGTAACGGTATTAGTGGTTGAAATAAAACAGTTTTTTTATTTGGAATCGTAATTAATGGTAGTTTCTCCCTTCACCCCATGATTCTTCATAAAAAGTGAAAACAGAAGCTAAGACATCATAAAATTATAATTCCAGAAGCTCCAGCGTTGTCGTTTTTATTTCAATTTTCCTTCTTGAATTTTAAACTTTCTTAATGAGTCAAGATTCAATGCAGTTTTTGATTGTGAACTTGTCAAGGTTTTTTTGTATGTGTGCCCTTCTGACATTTTTAGTTTTATTGCTCAATTCTCCGTTTGCTTCTGCTTCTTAAAATGCATACATCCTTTAATTTTTTTTACCAGTCTCCTCATCAGAGTAACTCAAGTAGCATCAGCAATCAAGATCTCGAAAAGTACAAAAAATGAATATTAAAAAGAGAACTTTAGAAGGACGGTTGCTCCTTTAAATACTCTCTCCTCTGTCTCCTTCAGTCTCTGATGCTCAATTCACAAAGACACTTTATTTCTCATTCTTCTTACCCATCAAGCCAGATGCTTCTTTTCTTAAGCTTTTCCCTTCCATTTGCATTTGTAGGTCTGTGTGTGTTCGTTTTTTGTTGAGATTTTTATTATAATGCCTTTTGTCTTAATGAAGCTGAGTTATTAGAAGAATACCTGCTTTATAAATGGAGTTGCTGCTGGTGCTGTTGAGGAGGATGCTGATGGAACGGGTTTGATTAAGACATCCAATCTCTCCAGCCCTTTACTCATCCTCACAATACAGAGCCACCCTTGTCCTCAGAAACATCTCGGGGAACAAATTTCACTTGCTCATGTGAACTTCTTATTTCTAAGAAAGCTTTCTGTACATCGTCTAAATTTTTTTACAGGTTTTTTTTGTCGTCATGCTCTCCTCATGGTCATGTTGTGAAGTTCATTAAATAATATGCCGGATATTATGTGATGAGCGTTTCAAATCGCGGTGCTTGAAAAAAACCTAACCCTTCTTCTCTTTGTTCAGTTGTCGGTATATAGTGATATTATTTTGTGGATGGAGCTACTGCTGCTTCTGGATTCTAAATTAAGATGCAACTCGGAGAAAATGATGATGATGAGAAGCGGAGGAACAATTTTATGTTTTTATTTCTCAAATGATACGATCTCACAAGTTGCTGCGCTCTTCTTTTTTCACTCCATGAAAAATACAAATGAGGAAAATGTGTGACTGGTTTTTTCTCTGTGTGTCAAATGTTTAAAATGTCTCTATTCTCTTGCTGGTCTACATGTCTACTGGTTTTTTATTCATCAGAGTTGGAATCTATGCATTTAGAAGGGTAGAAGCAGTAGCAGCATAATTATTATAAAATTTTGGAGGGTGAAAATGAGATGTTCTATTTAAATTTAAGGAGGGGCACGTAGAGACCCTTAAGTCTTGTTTGGAAAAAGCTGACAATTGACAATAGAAATTACATGAAAGTTAGGTTGTTCTTTTCTTGATCAATCGTAATAGTTGGGAAAAGTGTACCAAGCCCAGGATAATGAGATCAAGTTTAAAGTTGTACTCTTGTCGCCTATTTTGAAGGAGTAAAAACGGAAGTGTCACAGGGCGAGAAGAGTAGAAGAACTACATTTGAATTTGTTCAGATACCAATACATTTGATAAATGTTTTGAAATGTTTGAGAAAAATATAAGTAGTAATAAATTAGTTATCATTGATCAAAAATGCATACAACATTGCCTAGCCAACATATATAGGTAAATACATATACCGCTTGGATTTTACCTTTATTCAGTAAAGAATGCGATTTAATAAGATGTAAAAGTAGAACTTGTAGATTGTAGTGCTGTTGCCACTTGTTGAAGAGATTATCCCTGCTAATTGAAAATGTGTTTAAAGGTGTACGTGACTCTTGCTCTAATCTCAAGCTTGACTCTGCGCGTTCTCCTGGATTCCTTCCAATTTTTATACAAGTAATGTAGGTACGTGACTGGATGAAAAGTTGTCTCTCAGCTCATTTACAGATTATCGGGGAAAAGTAAGACAGGTAAGTATTTCCATAAAGGAAATCTTATTTCTCACAGATACTTTTGTTATCACACCTGACTACTTTGTATCTCACCAATTTGTCGTCATTAGATGGAAAGGAAGGAAATTTGTATCAATAAAATTGTTCATTGTTGATTGGCAAAAGAAGGAGGCTGGACTGAGGAGAGAAATGACCAAAATAGAAACTTCCGTTTCATTCAGATACCACGTACTTCATCCACCTCTCATAATACTTTTACGCATATAGGGTATGAGTGAACTTTGGTGAATTCCCATCCCACGCCAAATGGGACAACTTGCTTGCTCCCAAGTTTACGAGAATATATTCTGCTTCTCATTATGGTTAGCTGCACAATATGAGTATTTTCTTCCAAGATCAAGAAGAAGGTTCTCAGGAGGATGAATGAATAGAAATGAAATCAAACAAAATGCATACATATGGGATCTATGGGATACACGCATGAATGAATGAGTAAGCCCACATGTTTCACAAAACTGGAAATACGACACCTTCTCGTTAGAAAGAAAGAAACGTGAACAAGTTGCATCTTCTCGTCAACCTTTGTGTTCATCATCTCCCAGGAAATTGAAATGAGACTCAACAAAAAGATGACAAAAAAATACATATGAATGACGAATCCGAGAATACTCTGAAAATCTATCTGTGCCCATACTTCAAAGTAGCAGGGCATTTCCCACAATTAACAAAAAAGTCCCCATCTTCTTTCCACTCACCATCTTCTTCTCCTCCTCCTCTTTAAAAAATCTTGGGGATTTTTTTATTTGTTTGCGATTCTCATGATTCATTTTACTTATGAGTAGAGCTTCCGATTGCTGGATATCCGATACAATAAAATGTGCATCCTACCTATACGCTTTAGATTTAAAGTAATCGAAATATTATGCTTCTTCTTCTGCCCACATCTTCAAAGAGTTGAAGTGTAAACCGAATAATAAGAGGGAAGTTAACAATGACATGATCATTATAGCTGAAGACATCTCTCTCTTGATCTGCACAACTCTCTGCAAAGTCATCCAAATTAATGGATTGCCTATCTTCTTACAGCTTTTTAAATAGAATAGTGCTGCGGTGGTGATTACAATAGTCGGTGAGGAGAATCGGGTGCTAAAAAAATTATCATCATTATTAACCAGTCAGATTTGGTAAGTCAGTAGGGAGAAAATGTTCAGTCTAATTGTGAGGGAGCCTTTTGTTTGGTGATGAGATTGATATGTAATTTAGTAATTTTCGTTGTTGAGATGATGTTGGCAGAATGAATTGAATGTCAAGGTTGTAAATTACTATCAATCAGAGTCCTTCAACAATACAATGCCAGATTTGCCTATATTATTATTGCGCTTTTCATCACCGTCATCAGCGTTCTCTAAAAATAGGGTGTTGGTGTCGCTGGCTGTGTGGCGGAACCCTCTTTTGCCTTTACTCGTCAAATGTGACATTTCCAATTTGAATTTCTTTTCTAATGATGATTTTTTGTTATTAAAATGGCTTTACAGCAGTCAAACTCTTGAGTAGTCCACATTCACCCCACTTATGCATGTATGCTTGGTGCATTGTCACAATCTGTGATTGGAACTCGAATCATGATTTTTATCAACCATTTTTTTACATTGCATTGCACTTGCAATCGATTGCCCGACAGAAGAGACAATCGTTGACCGATTGATCCAAATTCCTTAGTCGGTTAAAGTATATGCAACATATTATTAAAGCATGCATAAAATGTGTCTTGTACCGCTAGTGTTGAATTCCTATTGCTAGATAGGCACCTTGAGTCTTTCTTAAATATGTAGAATACTTCTCGATCTGATGATGGTATTCATGACAGAAAAAGTTGAGTTGATGTGAACAAAGTGAGCAAAGAGTTTTCATAGAGCTTTAATTGATTTCTGGATGCAACCATTATATATCCATCCGCGCAAATTTCACACACCATCAATAGCTGATTTTTATGTATTTAGTGAAATTAAGTTCTTTCTTTTACAATTCTGCCCAGTAGTCATATAAATGTTTAAAATAACAACAGTGCAATATAGCACATTACACACAGTTTAAAATTATTTTCAGCTTTACCCTGCGAAAATCACTTGACCTACATTGTTCCAAATTTGGCCACGCTTGTCTTTTTACTTGGAAACGTTTATCATTTGCATAAAAGTTTTTATATCCACATCACATACATTTTCTGTACAAAAACCCGTAATGCTGTTTCCAGTGCAACATGCAAAATTATTAGTTACTCCATATTAATATGTCCATAGTAATTATTAAACTGCAGTTGCTATGTAAGCAAAATGGTCAAAGATGATAGAAAGAGCACTAAAATTAATATCTCATTCAACAATGGATAGAGAATTAGACTTATTTAAATATTAAATATAACATTTGAGAAAATCATGTATCCTTGGAACCATCTTCTTCCATTTGTTACATTAGTGGGCACGTTCATTTTCCTATCTCCATTTCCATCATAGCAATAATATTTTAACAATTACCATTTTTCTTCATCTTGTGTCATCATAGTTATCATTTATGACTAGATTGGGATCGATCGCCTTCGCTCACCTATTTTAATACTTCTCCAACTTTTTTTCTTGCTTATTTTTAAGCTTAAGTTTTTATGAGTAAAAATATCATAGTAATCTTTTTACGCATGCCTGCAACGCAATCCTCCATCCATCACCCACCACATCCAGTATTAAAAACTTGAAATGATGCAACTGCTGTCGTTTTCTCTGTCACTGTAAAATAGTCCCCACATTATTCAAATCAAAGGAAGCAGGGACATCATCACTAATCCGCAACTTGTCAAGCAGAAACATAAATTATCTGTGTGCCTTTGCCTGTGGCATGGCATCACCAGTCCTCTGGTTTAAGGAACCAGAGGACTGCAAAACTATGCATTTCACTGAGGGCAAGGCTTTAAATATTTTCTTCAGCTGAAAATTGTGAAGAAGGAAACCTACTTTTAAGTCCTTCTCAAACGCCAGGAAAATCCTGTTAGCATAAGCTGCCGTGTCACTGTTGCGGAAAAAAAGATGTGCCGATGGGAAAAGGACGATGTCCCATGTCCTCTCTGAAAAATGCATAGGATCCCTTTCAATCCGGAGTTCGGGACGTTTCTTCCTATCTGTTTTCTTAATCCAAAAAAGCCAACTGCTCATCATTTCTTACTAAAGAAGAAGAGAAGCCGTCACAAAAGATAAATGTAAAATTAAATGTTGTTTTGCTGGTCTTGCGCGGATTTTAATGACAATAAAAGTAAGTAAATGATGAGCTGCTGGGAATAATGGGACTGATGAAATCTTGCTTGGCTTTCTTCGAAGGGGACTGAAAAAATTCGGGCTTATGGAAGACTAGCAATAAAAATGAATAGATAGATAATTCCAGAGAGACGAATAGGCAGGATAAGTAAGAAATGATAAAAAGTGCATTTGATGATGAAGAGAGAGATATTAGCTATTATAGCAGTTGGTAGTGGAGAAACCTATTGTTAGAGATTGGTGAGGATGATACGGTTGTATCTTTGTGTCTTAATCCAGTTGACTCAGTTTTTCCATTGTTGCGATCCACGGATGTGATAAATGCTTATGCTCTTCTTGCAGAGGGGCTTAATGTTTGTTGGCTTATTTTACAGATGCTCCCTTTTCCATCATGTTTTCTGTGTCTCCCACGATAAACAAATTGAAGCATTTCTTTTTTACTTTTAGCATCATCCCCCGAGAACACGTCATGTTCGAAAGCAAGAAACATGGAATACAAGAGAAACATGTATCTTCTTACGTGTGTAGTTCCTCTTCTTTGACAGAGTAAATCTTTAAGCTTTTTTACAAATGAAAACAGACAAACAGGGTTTTTATCATTTTGTCATCATCGTTGTCGCAAGTGCAGAGCAGAGTGAAATTTAGAGCGACTCTGTTGCGTTGTCTGTATGCTGTGTATGTATTTATTTATGGAAAATGTACTGGCTTCAATATCATAGTTGTTGGCTGAGGATAATGATGGAGTTGAAAATGAGAAGAAGGATTACAATTTGTTATGCATGACTAAACAATGAAAATCCCTTCGTGTTTTCTTGCAAAGAATAAATACCTGCATTACATATATATTGCATGTAAATATGTCGTGTTGTCTCTTGGCTCTTTTATCTAGAATTATTGCATCACAGACACAAAAGTTAGTGCTGGAACTCTGTCGGATTGGATAGTTTTATTTTCTGGAGTTGGTTATAAAAAAATATTAAAAAGTGTGATGTATTAACTAAATTTTTGCATAAATTTTGCACCTACATTTAGACCATCGATTCATATGGTTGCATGTATGCAAGATGCAAGGTAGAACTTCTTTTCATTTCTTCTTATGCTTTACTTAGTCAATCTCAACATTTCCCAATGGCTAACTCACATATCTATTACTACAGGAAATATCACATAAGTCTACAGATATACTTTTGACGTTGTACCTGCTCAATCGTTTTAATTTTCATTGTTTCAA
This sequence comes from Willowsia nigromaculata, assembly GCA_034700605.1. Lineage (NCBI taxonomy): Eukaryota > Metazoa > Arthropoda > Collembola > Entomobryomorpha > Entomobryidae > Willowsia > Willowsia nigromaculata. The sequence continues at coordinate 9,055 of JAQIXX010004577.1, forward strand.
TTAAATTTTCATTTTCAAAGCAATACAGCATGTTACGGAGTCACAAATATTTCTTATTTCTTATAGTTAAATTTTAAAATATTATTTTTACTTGAATATCCCATTGAAGTTATGAATTTTGAATTATGAAACCAATGCAAACCAATTTATGAACGACGGTCCTGCGTGAACTTTGCAAAGCCCAGCAGGATTATTTTATTTGAGAAAAATATATTTTTTGTGCACACGTGCTTTAAAGATAACAACATATTAGTCTTCGGCTGAGCAGTCTACCCTGCACACAAATGGGATGCACTTTTTAAATACATACCTTTTACGGTTCTTAAAAATCTCTGTTGAAACTCTTATTACATAAAGGGCATGCTTTTTGCAGTCTCGCTTTCCAAAATAGATTTCCGGTTTTACATTCTCATTCCATTTTTATCGCTTTCTATTTCACTGCTTAGAAAAATAAACAAAAAATTACATTAAACGCATAGAGAAAATCTATTTTTCAGATTGAAATCGTGCATCCCACTAGCTCGTGATATCGTATCTCGTGCTACCAAGCTGTAGAGATGTTTTTAACAGATTTGTCCATATGGCAGTCTCTTGTTTCCTTCTTTGGCAGAAAAAAAAACGAGAGAACTTGGACAAAAAAATCTGTTTTAAAAATAGGGCCCTTTTGCAATCGCTTGTTAGCCGTAAGAATCTGGGATAGAAGATCATGAAAAATGCATACCTTTTTAAAAAGCTTACACAGAAAATTTATGCACCGGAAATCTCAGTTTTCATTTCATCCAATACAACCCTGAAAACAACAGCACCCTACTAAAAAGAGCAATTCTGTTGTAGGATGATGGCCTCGTTTCCATCAATTACAAATTGTATTACTACATATTATTACATCACTCGACTCATTGCATAATATTGTTCAAAGTACTACATCCTCCCCTAACATTTCATATTAATCTTCTCTTTATTCATAACATTCAAAGAAAACACAATTAGCCGAATCCGGTCCAGATTTTTCTCAATGAAATGGTTATTTTTTATCCTCGTGCTCACACTTGCAAGTGCCCGGATTGTGACCGTGTGACCCGTGTCACAAAAAAATCATGTTTTGAATCTTGCAAACCACAATGATGAAACTTCAACAATTCATATACATAGTATGGTTCCGTGATATTATTTTATGCGACCAGATTTTCTGGAAAATTTGGTTCCAAAAGATGTTCATCTGTGTGGGTATTTATTTTTAAATTTCTCTAATAATGAGAAAAACGATGTAAGTGGCATACTTGGAATCTTCTCCAAACTCTGATTCAAGAGCAGAAGAAAGACAATGCGTTTCAAAGGAATGCATCAGAACGAGCTTTGTAATGGAGAGGATATTTGTCTTGTTCCAAGATAACTTGACAGCTGAATGGCAAAACGTGTAGCATGGCATTTTCGAAACAGAAGCTTCTATTTTATTGCGGCTTAAAAGATAATGTGTGTCATCCATTCCTCATTCTCGTTGAAATAGAATTGCTGGAGAGAAAGAGCTTTCGTTTTCTTCTCCCGTCTTCTAAATCCTCTTCTGTTGACTGACTTAAATAAACGCATATTTTTTAAAGAATAAGGCTCTCCTCTCATTCTTCTCATTTCTTCGGGATCACTTCGTGTGTAAAACAGGCGATGAGTAATTTGTCTTTGTTATCCGGCCAGAAAGATTGTAATGTTTGGTGCTCTTAAATGAATAGGGTGTTGGGGTAGCCGTCATGCCATGATGCTGCTGCTGACTTGACTGGCTCCTCACACTCAAAGACGACGAACATGAAGGGATTGATGATTCTATTGTTGTACTCCTCATCTTGCTGCACTTGCTTCATGGTTGCACGCATGTGTGTACGCAATTCTAGAGAAAAAAATAAATTCTTTGAAAGATGCGTACTTCATTTTTTGAACTAGTAAATGTGCGTTAGTACATTGGTTTATCATCTGTCTTTTAAGTCTGATGTCAGAGGAGTATCATGAGACTGCAGATCTGTAGAAGATGAAGAAAGCGATGCTGCTGCCGGGATAATGATTAAGTCATTTTGCCTCGCTGGCTTTTGGCTTGTAGACATGTCGAAGATGAAAAAAATTACATGATTGTGTTTGTTCAACAGCTTGTCTCAATATCTCGTATCATTGCCAAGGAGAGATTTCCTCATCGTCTTTGGCACCCGAGGCACCATATTGTTCACAGCAGCGGCTACGCTTCCTCGGGAAATGTAGTCATTTTCCTGAATTTTCAAATGTTTACCTTATCGATCAACCCATAACAAATATTTACTGCAGCAAATTACTTTTTGTTATCATTATGAAATGGCCAATGTTTGAAGAAAAAATTAGGATGACATATTGATTGCATTTTTTTCTGAGTACACGCAACTCTAAAAAGATATCATTCAATCTTTCATCAGCTTTCTTTGTTCGTTCAGAGACGTGTGTCATCATTCTGATCTTGCAAAAGTTCAACTTATCATCGTTACGTCAAATTGCATAAATTTTCTTAAATGGCAAAACATGATCATACCCTGTCAAAATGAAATGCAATAATAAAGTTTCGTGGGAAAATTATTGACGAATTTTGATTTCTTATTTAAACAGAATATCAATTGTGCTGCTGGAAAATGAGGAAATGTAAAGTAAACGATATGTGTGTGCGTTGCGTGTCCAGTAGCAAAAAAGCTTTCTCATATTTTCTCATTTAATGTGTGCATGTTCACTTTAATATTTCTTGATTTTGTACACTTGACCATTTTCTTTGGACCCCACACACATCTCATCTTTCTCTTCTTCAAATTTTCCTTCCTTCTCCTCCTCCTTTTTTCTTCAACTGCTTTTAATTTAATGATGATGACCAGTTTTCCACTTGCAGGTTCCAGAAGTAACACCACTGCTACCACCTCATCTGCAGTGAAAACTGAATTTTTTATTCCATTCAAAATATTAAATGGAGGGAGATGATTTCTTTTTGGTTCTCTGTTGTTGAGTGAGTGATTACATAAAATATGCATATTATTGCCTCCATTACTGCCCCATTCTCATTAGAAGGAGCTCTGTGTGGTCTGGTCTGGCTCTGTGCACTTTGCAGAGAGAAAAGGGTTATCTTCCTTACAGCTATATTTTCTACTTGTCTTAACTTTACATGCTTGCTAATGTCCAGTTTTTACCAATCTTCTGCAGTCGTCCTCCTCTTGTCGTTATTATGCAATAATTTCCATACAATATTTTTTGTACAGCTACAGGCAAAATTTCAGCCAAGCCAGGGCCATGGTCGCCAGTTGAATTCGATGAATTACTTGAAAGCTTTAGTGATGCGTATAAACGCACATTTTAAAAATGCGTATAAATTTGCGCTACGGGGAGGGCAACAATGTACAAGAACAACTGCTGCTGATGTTTTCTGTATGATTGCTGTATTATAAGTTGATGATCAAGCAATAATTAGAATAATTGCAATGCTAAAACAACGCCAGCAGTTAGAATTCAATAAGGTTTTGGATCAAGGAGGTAAAGTAAATTCTTTGTAAGCAGAAAAGGTTCCTATTGTCATGGCTACTCTGCAGAACACCCTGAATTATGTATTGATTCCGATCTGTCATTTGCTGGTGTTCTAACCATTTGTGACGTAGAATTTCTCTACAGGTTTATGTCAAAAATATTGATGTGCTGTCTTGTTTTCAAACTCAAGAGCAATCCTGCATCTGATTCAATGGTCCCAGAACAGATACCCAGATAGGTTTGGATTTATATACTTTTGACACTTAACAATATTTCTGAATATGGTCAAATGAAGCCAGTAATTTTTTTGAAGTTTTTGCAATGCTAAGCAATCATGTCATGTCCTTCCAACGACAACTTCTTACATTAAGTTTCTCACAACTATTTTTCATCAAACACTAATCTTTGGAATTGCATTAGATATGATAAGTATTCTTGCATTCTTGATACAATCGTTTCACTTATGTGACAGTATGTAGAACCTATTTTTATTAAAATAGTCCAATAGTAAGATTTTATTATATGAGCATTAGAGTAACACATTCGAAAAAAGACTCTGTGGCCTGTAAATGTAAATCAAATGTTACTAAAACGGATATTGCTTTTCATTCAGCTTTACCTTAGTTAACTGGTGGAGTTCAACAGTTACATTTTCAATGAAATGGTATGCAAAAGACTACAATGATTGATACATTCTGTAGTCGTTTCGGGGCAACGGAAGATGTTCCCAAGACAATTACAAATGGTGACATAATATAGTTCTAGTTCCAGTTCAATCTTTCCTGATGCAGAAACATTTGATTTGAATCTATCAATAAGAAAGTTATGTCAGCTAATCAATATTCTCATTTCCCTTGTCATATGCTCAAACACAGATGGGTAGATTAGTTTGCCATGCAGGGCCCTTAACACCTCAGTAATTATACCTCATGCTTATTTCCACATTTTACCATTTGATTCCCTTTTCCTTTAAATGTATTCACACTGGGCAATTTTTTCATTATTTTCCCCATTAAAAACGCATGGTGAGTTAGAATAATGATGAGAGAGTACGCATTCACACGCAGGAAAACTCAAATTATCACTTTTTGACATTCATCGTGTAAAACTGGAAAAGAAGGGGGCGGAGAAAAAATCAGAAGGTTCCTTTGCTTCATCCAAAAAAAACTGACTGACTGACGATGAGTGACGTGACTGCTGTAACAAAAAGCTTGTCCAAAATCTTGTAAATTTATCTACACGCTATGTATATATGTTCCTTAGTAATTTAATTACATTTCTTCAAGGCAGATTAGTTTTTTGGATCAATTATTGATAGCGGTGGTGATAATCCAAATGATGAGCAAAAAAGTGAGCCAGTTGCGCTTGTTAAATAATTCATTTTTGTTTCTTTGTTATTTTCTAATAATTTTCACATGCGTTTTTAGGCATGTAGAAGTAAATATTTAGAAATCATTATTGTATGAAGAAGCTACTGGAAGTAAACTAAAAAAAAAGTCAAAATGATAGATTGCAGGTGACCAAGGCGATTAAAGTTTTACATTGTTTTTTGGTCAATTATTCATAAATTATATGCTACTGCTGTTGTTGATCCTATCATTGAATTAGTTTTTCAGATGGATTATTTGAGGTTGATGGCGATGGAATGGAGAGCAAATGGGAAAAGTATGCTCCAGGATAAATAAAAAATCTGGGATTATTTTATTACCATAAAAATTTTGCAATTTAGCGTTTTTTAATTGACACAACTCCCATCTCTCAATGGGAGAGGTGGATGATGAAGGAATGCGTAGGTATTAGCATTGGTAATTCAAATGGGTTTAGAAAAAAAAATCAGATCAAGCCAACTTGTGTGTGAGGTGATTGTATATATGGGCTTCTTGTATAATTATTCTTTTTTACTGTGCTACAGGCTAAATTGCTGCTTATTACTGGCCGGAAAGTATTATTTCTGAGCCTCTAGCCCCAATTAGCATAGCAGGTAAATTGGTGTTGCCACTCGGGGCAAACGGCATCACGGAGGCGTCCACCACTCGAAGATTTTCGGTACCGAAAACTCTGCAAAAATTGTAAAGTATTTCAGAAAGGATTGAAAGGAATGTGGAAATTTGGGTTTTGCATATATGGTTTTTAATGAAATTGTTATTCGTATAATTGATACTTTAGTTTGGAATCCACAACAGCGACTGTCGCATTTGGCCCCATTCTGCAGGTGGATGTGAGATGAAAGTAGGGTTGGGATCGCTCGCGAATGAAACATTTCCAAAAGTCTCGGGATGCGAAAGAGTGCTCTGTACAGAGATCTTTGTATGGCTCCAAAGGTTGGATTCCAAGGCGCTGGAACGTGCTCGAGTTGAGGAATACGTCCATCATTGTTTCGATCACTGTAATGTGTGAATAGATAAGACTACTTATTATCTTTATCCACATGAAATTACTTTCAGCAAATTATTTTCTGTACCGTCGATTAATTTTTCAGGTTCTTGTGGCGCTTCCAGCAAGTTTGGATCAATCACTGGTTTGTCATCTGGATTTCCACTCGCTAGTCTCAAGCTTCCAGTTGTGGTCAAGTTGACCAGCTCAACAGAAAAGTAAAACTCTTGCGTTCCGCTTCCGCCAATGACAGGTTTAAATTGCGACAACACATAAATATGGGCATCGGGTCTTGACCTATCCGGATTATCCTTGCCATTCAAGTAACCCATGAGAACTTGTGCGGCATAGCCCATTTCATAGGAAAATGCATTCAGAGGTCCCGTTCCATTTTGAAGAAACTGGAGCACGGATTCTGTTGTGTTCCATTCCTTGCCAAAGGTTGTATTTACTCGGAACCCACCATTACTCCCGACTATCTCTACACCTGGATGATCTTGAAGATGTTGACCCACTGCTGGAAGATCGATTTGAGTTGGAATTTTCATTTCCTCCAAGTGCGCCTTTTGTCCGATTCCGGATAACATGAGAAGCTTGGGACTTTCGACGGTGCCGCCACTTAGAATCACTTCATTTTTAGCATTCGCGCTGTATTCAACACCATGTCGTTTATAGGTCACCCCTGTAGCTCTCTTTAGCATTCCACCAGCGTCAATCAGTTCCACACGAGTGGCATAGGCGTAACGATAAATCACAAGATTTGTGCGGTTCAAGATGGGTTCCAGAAATGCCTGATAAGTACCCCATCGTAGTCCTTGCTTTATATTATAATCAATTTTGGAGAAGCCATATGTCAGCTCTTGCCCTGCATTTAAGTCTCCCAGTGGTATCCCCTTTTCTCTCAACGCTTCCTCCACAACCTCAACTCCAGGAATATAGTCAATTTT
>JAQIXX010004578.1:0-15885 GCA_034700605.1 Willowsia nigromaculata
ACCAGGGATTTTTCAGGTTGACCAGGGATGGCAAACTTCGTGCTCCCGAGCCATTTGTAAGAATTTCCATGTCCGTAAAAAGGGAAGACTATTTGGTTATAGAAGTGTGATGTCCATGATTGTATGATGATAGGGAAATGATAATAAGAATTATTTTATTTTACTCGTTTACCAGAGAAATTGTAACAACCGTATTGTGTGCATAAGCTCTAGATTAAATAGTTTTCATATAAAATTGTCCCAAAAGTTAAATAGAAAAACAATAGAAGAATAATATGCGTACATGACAAGAAGTTGTAGATATCTGCCTTTTTATAAGTCCAGCAGCAGGTAGGGAAATAGCTGAAGACGGTCTCAAGTTATTGGGTCATCGATTGCTTTAGCAGACGTGTGTAGGTACTGCTTTCTTCGCAATAATATCACAAACCTTAGTCTGACTTCGATTTTGGCAGTCCAGTACTATAGGCCTTATTTAGCTTATTAAGAAAAACTTATATTATGCTAGATATAACAGTACCTTCGCTTTCAAAGAAATATTATCAATGTGCTCATGCAGGTATGTATAACCATAAACTTCAAACAATGTTTGTACATGCCTTGATTTTAGTACACATCCGGCAATCAAATTGAAGAACATGACATGAAAAGCGAATATCCATTACTCATACGAAGAAGACACATGAGTATTAAGTTAAATAGCTTTTTTTAGAGTGGCTTAACGTTTGTTTGAAATAGTTTATAGCTACTTTAAAAAGTTCTGGTAAATACTTTAAGGCAAAGCATGTACATATTCATAGGTATATATTTTTATGTAAGGAAGAGTATTAAACGTAAAAATAGAGATTTCGGCAAAGAACTGCAAAGTTTCAATCATAATGACATTATTTCTACTTCAGTAACTGTCAAATAGGAAAACAGAAGGTTGCCAAAACATATTTCACTTTTGAAGCTTCCTTTTTGCGTGAGATCCTGTTCTTTCTTGTGATCTTGTGATTCCTCTGTTGTTTCATTCTTCTCTGTCTTTGTCATCTATCCGAGACGCACATATATATTCTCTCATATCCAAATATTTGTTCAAACAATTTGTAACCGATCTTATAAATACTTTAGACCTATACACATGAAGCAAATAAATACTTTACAAATACCTAGGATGAGTTACTTCATAATATTGATCTCTGAAAGTTTTGTGATTTTGTGAGTAACCTGTAAATAGAACGTCGACAAAGATCAAAAAGATAAAAGTCCATACCTATTACCCATATAAACTCATCCAGGTAGATTCTCTGTCATTTAGATGAACGAACACCATGCGCGCTTCCTGAAACTTCCTTTGGATGTTTATGTGTGCCAATAAAACTTTGCCATTTTGGATGTTTGCTGTGAGGTATTCATTTGGTAAATTGTGAGTACTGGAGTTCGCTCTTCCTCAACTCCTAAATATTATTTATGCATTAGCACGACAAACTGTATGAAAAAAGTTTGTAAGGTCATTTTACTCTAGTTCTATAGTAATATATGCGTGTTTTTAATGCATAGGCATGAATGTGTCTTGTAATCACCAAAACTCAACGCTACTCCATACCCTCAGACAATTTCCCTACCATCATCATCATAATAATCATGAAGACAAATTATGGGTGCGCTAATGCACCTGTGCAAAACCCTTTAAACAATGATTACAATGAAAATTCTACTTTGGAAATCAATCTAGAAAATTATATGCCAACCATTTCTAATTTCTGATACACCACTGAGTTTGAGCAGAAGGTTTCTTCAGAAAAGTGAGTGGGAATAGGAATGGATTGAATAGTTGGCTATGGGAGCAGGTAGAGTTGCAACGCGAAACTGCACTATCCAGTGGTACCACTGCAGTCATAAATTGTAATTTGGATAACCGCTACTGGTACTGGCACAGCCGTGGAAGTCGCTGGTTCACTTTTCTCGCTTGTATAATAAAAAACGACGATGGGAGCGGATGATAGAGTTCGTGGAAGTTTTTTTTGTGTATTTTCATACCTTAGTGACTTTTATCAGAAGACAGGTAAAGCACTATTATAAGTGCATCGTGGTATAATGTTTGCTTTTCAACCCACTATACCACAATCAGCAATGAGTAATATGATGTATAAATATGTACAAATGCAGATAGACACAACACTTTTCGACAATATAATCATAATCAGCAGACAAAGGCTGTGTGTGTAGATTCCGGAAGGAAAGGAGTCATTTAGTATCCCAGTCATGCAAGGAAAAATGTCTTGTGTACATGTGGCTTTCCAAGCGAAGCCAAACAGAAGAGGGCAACGTGACCCACACAAGAAGATAAATTCCCAGTGTAACGGGTCTCCTTATTTTGATGGATTTTTATTATACAGTATGTTAGGATAAGACTACGGAGTAATTTATTACCACCGCCACCAAAAGTTTTCGCATTTAGTGCAACACGAAAAGAATGTAGAGACACGTATAATATAAAGTATTAAATAGCAAATGAATACTTGGAAAAATCTTTGGATGGAATTGGATCTTTAATATTACCCAGTTGGAACTAATAATCTGAATGCACGCTGTAACTCAATCTGTTTTAAGTAGAGTATAACCCAACAAAACATTTGCATAAAATATAATTTAGAAAGGGAAAAAGTTGGTTGGTTGTTGACACAATTCTTGTTGACTGGCAGTGATTAAAGATGGATTTTGCATTACATTCAAAAGTTCACAGTTCAAATCCTTTGTCAGGATGGTGATTTTTGTATGCTGGACTATAAAAGGCAGAGACGCAACAACGTTCTAATGTAATCAATTGCAGAATGTGTGGCAGCATTGCTAAATTATGAGTCGCTAAAGAAGTTAATCTCCATCAAAGCATGTAATTATATTGAAAAGAGAGGAAGAGCTACAAGAGCTCATGTTTGAGTGACGTTAACTGCCTTCCAAACACGACGCGACGGTTAACTGACTAGCTGTCTATTATATACATAAATACCTGAACGTCTACATACATATATCACATCACTCTCATCAGCGAGTAGTAAAAGCGCATTAGAACCTCTAATGATAATGAAGGAGCAAATACTTCAAGCCAAGTCTTCCAGCGTATCGTAGTAATGGTATGCCCACGCTCATTAAATAGTAATGATGGTGTTGGATATAGACCCATGCTTGTAAATATTGTACGAAGTAGATTTTTTATCAAATTGCTGACTTCCACTAATGCCGTCTGAACTCAGTTTCCGTATACCTATTCAATTATGAATGTACTGACTGAAGAGGAACAAGATGATTAAATATATCACAGCCACTTGAATTATCCTAACCATCGATTCGCCAACTTTTCGTCATTTGATAGGAGTAGGAATGTAGCATATCAACTATTAACTATGTTTGAGCCACATTGCCTCGGTTTTTAATCATTTAACAAATACTTCAACCTCATATTATTGGCTAAAATAAACCCCAAAACAAGAGACTGGAAAAGTTCAGGAAATCCCAAGTATAATAAGTATATATAATAATAGTCCCATAACTCATAATACTTGAATGACTGCTGATTAATTCTGCTTAAGGGGATTTTCAAACTATGAAAAAACGACGAATCAACTGTGTCACATCACTATCAACCAGTGACTCTTTCAATTTAACATTGCAAATACTCATTAAAATATTATTTTCCCTTTCAAATTTTTATATTTGTTGAAATCATTCTTCACTCCAGGATATTCATATGACTGCACATTGAGTTAAAATCAAGACAAGCGTTAAATGACCATCAATATTGCAACCGGTAGTAGCAAATATTGCTGTTATTGGCCGATATTGTAGGTAGATTAGCTTCCATCTCCATTTGATGTCAATCTTTGTTGCGTTGTCATATGTAAAATATGGAATTAAAGGAACTCCCCAATTTTTGTTCCACTTGCGACTTCTTTTTTTCTATATATGATCATCAAGCACTAAAAGAGAATTTCCCTTTGTTTCAAAAGGAATTTTTAAAACAATCTTAATGCTAAAAAAATCTTTAATGGAATACAGAGCATGATATTGTTAGAGTGTTTCATCGTCCATGCCCTGCATCACAACCATACATATTCATCGCCACATTTTGAGCGATGAGATGATCGATTTAAATAATTGTCTTATTGTTATTGTTCAAGTTCTTGCCTCAAAAAATGAGCGTAGGTATTTCCTAATCATAGAAATTACACACACTTACAACTTAGTTTGCATTTTCATACACTTAACTGTTTTATTTTTTGTGTGCATATATCACCAGCAGCCACAAATCGAAATACTTCTGGTGTGGTAAGTGGTCAAAGCGGCGGAGGTGATGATGATTATAATGATGATAATCACAGCTATGTTTCCTTGTTGTGAACCATTATGCAATTTGTGCTCGTTCTCTGTATTATGTGCACACACATTCTCAGAACGCATAATATATTATGAATATTTATAATGTATGCATGTACAATTTTTTTACTCCAATTATAGATGCAGTTTTAATGAAACCTAGGTTATGTATTTAGGATATTAAGATTTGTGATCTGATAAATTGATAGCAATTTATTACAAGTGCTTATTTCATGTATCTACATATAACTGAGCTGTCGGTTGAAATAAAAGAGTGGCCAACCTCCTCACTTTAACACTCGAAAAATTACATACCTACCCATCTTACAATTTAGAGGTACTAGGTGATGATGATAATGGCAATACAAATACTAATTCACAGTTAATTGTAGATTGAAATGGATAAGAATGAACAGTACATGGCAGGATGAGGCTAATGCAGTTTCTTGCAATAAGTCACTTGCAGGAGAAAAATAAAATAATTGATTTCAAAATGAAAAACTGATTACATGAGTGATAACATGTAGCATACGGATTTGCAGAATTTAGAGGAGAAAAAGAATATCTTGCTCATATGCACATTTCGTTACGTTGACTTCTCCAACTATTGTGCAGCTTATTGTAGTCCTTCCTTTTCAAGTATGCTCAAGCGTATGAAAATATTCCGTTATGACTATTTATTATTGTTAATTACGAAATTACAACATATTACACCGAAATGGGTCCATAGGGTATTATTAGTTGTATCAATAGAATTAATCACACGGTCCATGTCTTTAAAAAACGCTTTACAGCTTTATAAACGACGACGAGACGGCAGCAGCAAATGGGAGGAAAAAGTAAACGCTGAAAGTTGCCTTGAAACACTCGGACTCAACACTACTCCACCGACACAGCATGTTTTATAAACATCCAAATTTTCCTCCCAGACTAATTTCATATGCGTGAAAACAACATTTCATCATTAGGATTTTGCGTAACTACAAAATATACATATCGATCGATTAAAGTTGAGCGAGCAACATTTTATTATTGCTGCTTGTTAAGCATGCATGGAGGAACACAATAGTTGCGAGAAGAGGAGACGGCAAACAGGATGGGAAAATGGTCCTCCTCCATTCCTCCGAGACCATACCTTTTGCTTCTGATGCCATTTTTGTTTTTAGTTAGCTGTCAGGGTTCACTTACTTTATTTCATGCGGAGAAGCCCCACCATTTATTATGCTTTATGATGAACAAGATGTGTAAATGTAAATTATTGCTTTTTGGTAGCATTACTATCCTACTGAATAATTTATCATAATAACTCACTGTACATAACGACCAAGTATTTACTCATCAACATCAGACTATACACAGCTCAGTTCCGTTTTACTAATTAATTTCCACTCTCCCGTGGTATTACTCATTATCCTTCTCAAAAAATGTGCGGAACGCATGCCTCCTAAAAAAAGAGAAGGTGAAGAGATGCATTAGTAGTTTTTTAATAGGAGGAGAAGGAGGATACACAAAAAAACTTCATATTGAGATGAGCATTTGTGTTGTTCTTCTTGTTGATGATGATAATGTGACGCGTAGGCATCTAGTGTGGTATCTATAATAACTGCATAATATTTTCTCAAGTAAGTAGGCATATGCATAGGCGTAAAGGTTCATTAACTTCTATGGGCTATCCAAAAAGAAGAACATTAAATATTTAGCAGGAGAGCACACCTCGTCTTGACACCTGACGTCTTTGTTTGTACTGTTTTTTAACTTTCCCCATATCAATGTCGAAATACGAAGAATCAGCATTTTAGAATGCGGACATGAATTGGCCACCAGTACCAGTATACCACAACCACATGAGTTTAAAAAGTGAATATTTGCAATGACATAGAAATGAATTCATCCTTTTTTATTGCTACATTAGTACATAACAATAAGTAATTGTTGTCCTTGTTGGGTTGCAGCAATAATGCAGCAAAAATATGATGATGCCGAAGCGTCTATACTCGCATACAACAAAACGTAGGCACGCGTGATTGTATGCATCTTTTCAGTAATTACTTTTGTTGAATGCTCATACTTGCGATAATGATTTTTGTCTAGACTCGTAGCACTTGGATGCATAGCATATATTTATTATTGCAATGCACATGTACATACTGACTGACTGAGAGAGAAGTGCGTGTGAAATGATTGCATAGTAGTAATTGAGAATGTCAACATAGATAATCATAAAATTCGTAAAATTAAGTCTTTCCACTTCCTTATGATGATGCTCGAAGAAAAAGTGGAGAGGTTTAGCATGTGAGGACATTCATATATTTATATGGAGAGTTTCAAGTACGCCTCTTCAAAGAAAAGATAAGCATCGACATGAACTCCTCCGACATGACAAACTTGCCAACTTATTGATTTCTTAGCATTTCAAGTTTTCAATCTGATTTTGCCACAGATAAGGGTGCCGTTATGTCAACTAATAAAAACAAGAATAGTCTGTTTACTGCCACTGCTCCGCTCTTTATTTGTCGACAAATTGATGCGTGAAAAGGATATAAAAAAGTTTTACGGTAAATTATGACATAATTTGATATTCAAGTTGAAACGATCAGCAATATTTTTAGAAGCAGATAATCGATTGCTATTTTTGGTCGTATTGCAACATCTTCAAAATAACGGTAATGCTGATTTATATGCTGAGTGCTCTTTGTAGAAAACTGCAAATTTTTTATACTTACCAATAGTGATTGTAGTTGATTGGATTCAATTGATAGTTAAGATTTGCAAATACACAAACTTTTACTGTCAAATGCAGCACAAAAACATGAGATTCTACGTTTCAGACATGAAATTCGCATTCAATCCATGTATAAAGAATAATAGGAGTTTATGAATAGAAACTTTAAATTCTCAGTCATTGCACTTAATTGACATACTAAAGAATTACTGGTCCCATGTCAATATTCTCACATCCGTCGTGCACTTTGCTTTTCAAGAGTAATTCACAAAGCAATTTTAATTGCACTCAATTTATTGCTCATCTTTGAGATTCTGCATGATTCAATGTTACTGACTCTTTATCATTTTTTATCATTTCATTTTAAAACACTTTAATCAAATCGCCCCTTTCAAATGCTATCAAATTGATTAGATAGATTTATCTCCAACAAGGTGCACATGTGGGCAGTTCCTCAAACGTTATTACAGTCTGTTATATACCACTGTAGTTTAAACTTATTCAATGCTGACGCAAATATCCATGTGCATGTGCTACAATTATGCATTATTCTCCATGTCCAATAAATGAATCCTTATAAACGCAAGTTTTAATCACATTTTTTATTACACATTTTTCCAGTCTGCACGGCACACACACACAAATCTCAAATTAATCATGATTCACAATTCATTTTGCATAAAAATTTGTCCAAAATATTTCTCTGGAAAAAAAATTTGCAAAGAGGTAGATTCCATGAGGTATGTGTTACCTGTTGTGATACAATTAATATCTATAGACTTTTCCTTAATAAACCCGTACTCTCAGTTTATCTCCCTTTGAGACTGAGATGTCAAAAGAGATTAAAAAACTGTCCTTTTTTGTTTAAAGGCGAGATTCACATCAGAGACTATATGTTTGTTGGAGAGAATGAGGAACGACATAGTGCTGAGATGATGATGTAGTTGGCCTGAAGTGAGTAATAAGACTGGCCGTCTCTACTTTGCTTTTGTGTTTCTATACCAAAAATGAATATTTTATGATCATCAGTGTGGATTTTGCCATTCCTTTTTGTGCTTTACTCTCGAACTAGTAGTCTAGTACATGGGGTTATGTCTGCCTGCACTCTTGTCGACTTGGGTTTCTCACAGCGAAAATGTATTGTTCCTTTGCGCTCTGTGGCAGCTGCAGCTTTTGGAGGTGGTGGGGGATTCCTACATCCCGTCCATTTAAAAACTATTCCAAGCGTTTCTTCTACTCTATTTGCATGGGTTCCCGTTTACCAGAATTATTATTATGTTCAGTTAACTTTTTCTCGAGTTTTTTGCTCCTTCTCCTCCTCTCATCATAATATTACTCCATCTCATTGTTTTTCTTGTAGAAATTTTATGCATAATGGGATATGGTTACTTGCATGATATTATGATGATCATTTCCAGCAGAAAGGATCAAGATGTCTTTGCGTATCTGGTCTAGTGGCAGAATATTTTGGCAGAAGATGCATATAATATGTGTGTGCAGGAAAGGAGAATATAGGAGAACTTGGAAGGGTGTAAAACCCTGGCATACAACTATTGAACGTTTCATTTAAGCATGGAGAAGAAAATTGTTTTACAATTGTCATTTAAGATGCATAATGTGGCTTATAAAGGCTTCATTTCTTTAAAACCGCTAAAAAAATTCGAAACTTTTTTTGTGGAAAATGATCAGGGATAAAAATGCATTTGAGCATGCAAAAATTTGCCGTTTTAACGGTTTCTAACAGTTGCCGTTTATCTATTGATGTGTCTAAAATTCATTCCAGACCTTTACGTGGACCTAAGTTAACTGTGTACCAAATTTTCAAATAGTTTTTGAGAAACCATGTGCATAGACAGACAGACAGGAAGGACAAAGCAATAACTATCTACCAAGCATTTCATGTATTCGGTAGGTAGCAAGCGATGGAGATGGATTTGATGAGAACAAGGATGCTGAGTTGGGATGCAATATTGTTGTTTTTGTAGAAGAGCATGAGCAGGGTTTCCCTCGATAGTTTTTTTTTGTCTTTTTGGTGTTGTGCATGAAAACTAACACAGAACACAGGCATAAATGCCTATGCAAGTATTGCACACATTACACATACTAAAAACAGACAGAAGATGTAAACACTTAAAAGCATGTTAAATGTGTACTAGGGAAGCCAGATGGAAGGAGACAAAACTGTACATTGCATCTTGCATTGATTTGCTGGTTGGGGAGACAGCTGCAAGGAAGTTGAAAAAAAAGAGCCAAATAAAGAGGGGATCAGATTCATTGGAAATATAAACAAAATTGGATATCCCACTTCATAAGCTATACCTCTTCATTTTTTGTAGTCAGAAGAAACCACACCTTCACCTTCGACATTTGAGGTGACACCGAACACGCGATTCACTGATTGAAACGACGACATCCACCATCACCATCCATTGCAACCTGGTTTTGGAACTGATTCTCCAACTCAAGCTGATGAGGTACGTGTTTCTAACTGAAAGCATAACAAAACCAAGTGATCAAAACCAGCAATAATTACCTACATATTATAAAAAATTATTTTTCTCTTTGAGCAGGATGGAAAATTCCCCTTCAACTCTACTCAAATTAATGATGTGGTTCGGTTCTCTGGGGACAAGGTCGAAGACAAAGCGAATAGATGTCGATTGTGCAGATCAGTTTGAAAAGATGCCTCCGTAAATCCATCGAATTAGTCTAAAGTAAATAAAATACCTTAAGCTACCTCCAAATTACTTGCAGATTCCCTAGGAATCTAAACTCACTATAAGCTTTTAATTTTTTTCTAGAGCCAGAAAAAACCACACCTTCACTTTTGCCGTTCGAGATGGCACCGAAAAGTGGGTCCTCTAAACCGGATGCTGGAACTGATTCTCAACTCAGGAGGTACGTATCCTCCTAATTTTACAAGTCATTACTTACCAGTCCAACTGGTTATTTCAATTTTCCATGGAAAATATAGATTTTTCTCTTCAGCAGGATGGAAAGTTATCCTTCAACTATACTCAAATTGAGGATATGGTCCAGATCTCCATGGGCAACGTCAGCAACGAAACTGATGGGAGGAAAAAACTGGAAAAATCGGTCTGCAATGACACTTTGGAAAATTCATAAAACGTACTACATCACTCTAATTCTGTTTCCCACGACAATATCAATTGTTTTTTTTTTATCTAACAATAAGTGATCAATGCTATAAAATATTATTGGTTTTATTATCGCTTGTCTTTCGTTTGTATTTCAAGTAAGAAAGAAAGTATACAAAAATACTCCTTTTGTCTTTTTTTCACTGTCACTGCAGCTATTGTTTTAATTTATTTATTAGTTATTTGATTGCTATTGTAAACATACTGTCAACATAATGCCAAATATGAACGACTTACGGTAACATACAAACATGTGGTACATGTGGAAATTAGTAGCCATAGAGTTCACCAGTATACGTGTATTATAGATTATACTGTAAATTCCCAAACAATCAGCCTCTCTCGCTTGGTGACAACAAGAAATCATAGGACTCCTCTCACTCTTACCTTTGTTGTGTCCATTGCCCACTCACTACAGCCGAATAGAAAGACACACCGACGTCTATGAACTCAAAGGTCAATGAACCCTAGTGACCAGTCTCTCTCAAAGAGAGGCCCTGTCAAAAATATTTTCCATAAACTGTCACATGTGCAATAGTACATATGCCTGTCACAGCATACAAGACACAATAGATTTGAAAATATTTTTTTCTGCACAGTAAGCGTGTTGTACACTGTTCGGTTTTCCTCCTGGTTTTCTCCTACTAGAGGCCCTGGCGTCTGATTGGCTAGTTTTGATTTGAATCTGAGAAGAGGGAAGGTTGAATTTTTCAGTTGCGGTGCTCAGTGTTTTGCTTCTCTGCTCTCTGCTGATGGCTGGCTAATAAGCAGAGGATGAGAAGTTGGAACAAAACACGTCACTGAAGAAGAGAGCTAAAGTGTCTTGATTATTTTGCAATTAAATTCATTCGCTTTTCTACAATTTAACGTTCAAGTTATAATAATGTAATAATATTCTCGCACTAAATATTTGATTTATTAATTGCAATTAGTTAAATATTAGTGACAATTTTGATTTTTGATTATTGCAGCATCAGTTGTTATGGCGTTCAAGTCAGCTGGAGACCCTCCTATGGAGATTTCTCATTCCGAGCGAGATGAAGGGGTTACTTCTGAGGACGATCCTTCCCCAAAACGGTTACGCTTATCGACTCTTGACGTGGACGCCACTGATCAGCCAAACGATGATGTCCAGAATATGCGCTTGGTATCCTCACAGGATCAAATTTTCCCACTTCTGGTAATTTAAAAAGTTTACTTTTGATTTTAAAATTTATTTATTGCTAATCATCTTTCACTTTTGACTTTCTTCCTCATATTTTTTGCTAATTTTGCTTTGAAGAAAGATTGAATGAAATCGAACAAAAACAAATGTTGAATGGTATGAATTGATGTGGAAGGGCTTAATTGATTTATTTTTTCTACCTCAGGTTTGGGTGGACATAGGGAAAAAACTGAATTTTCAGGATACTGTACATTTGACAAAGGTGCTCCCTTCTCTCTGTGGAATAATTTCACCGGGATGCCAATTCGAGACGGTAATTTGAAATATTGCGCAATTAATAATTAATTATTATCAGCTGTGAAATCTGTAGTCTAAACTTAATGCATGATTGTAACCGTAAACTTGTGATTACAATTTCAGGTTTTCCCGTTGTTGTTCAAGAGTTTAGATAAGAAGGATGTCCTCAAGCTTCGCCACGTGTGCAATTGGTGGAAACAGACGATCGACAACTTCCTAGAAGAGCATACATCACGTAAACCGTATGATTCCAACAGGACTGTAGAAGTGGAATCTAGTAGTCAGTATTGCACACTGGAGGCGAAATCTATGAAATACATCTGTGTGGATGGATCTGAAAGGACTGTCCAGAGAATCAAGGACGCTCAGAATCAGTTGGACATGGGTGTCAAGATTCCCATGCTCGTTGGCAGATCTGTTGATATCAAACTTTTGGAACGTGACTCTCAAGACGGTCAACAACAACCAAGTTTGTCTTATAAGACGTTACTTCAATTTCTAGAGATTTGGGGCGACCAAATTTGGTATGTCAAGTTCAGTATCTACACTGCCATGTATACGTCCTACGTCCGTATCTACCGCAAATTGCAGTCATGCCTTCAGAAGATTCCGAATCTCAAATCTTTGGAACTGGAAATGCAAAATGAAGCCCAACAACAAGTTGCGCGTATATCAACTGGCGGACGGATGCATGGGAAAAAATTCAAATCCATCGCCGAAAACGCAATCAATGCGCATCCTTTGCCCGCTCTACCGCTATTAGAAACTCTTGAGTTCTCGGGGGAGATACCTTTTGGCCATGAGGGTACATTAAACCTACAAAATGAGTTGATTAAAAAATACGGAGGCACTGTCAAGAAGCTCACGGTAAAGACTGAGTACGATCTCAATTATGAAGGAATTGAATTCATGAACGTTCAGGAATTACAAGTTAACTGCTTGTACGACAGAAGAGGTCAAGAACTTGGTTCAATCATGACGAACCTGAGGGCTCCGCAGCTGAAGAAACTTGGGATCGCTCATGGATACTGCACACTGGACTCAATGTTTTGGATAGCTGAAAATCTTAATTTGGAAGCGTTTTCATGTGGTGTGTTGTTTTCTGATGTACCGGTAAATGCACGATATCCACTGGATTATGCCGATTTGCCAACTCTGCAGTCGGTGACTGCGTTTATTCTACAAATTGATGAGCGAAATGGGGACCGGCTGCCGTTACAAGTTTTGAGGTTGTTGCCCAAGCTAACATACTTGGAAATACAAAATACAGGTCATGTACGCAGCACAGACAAGTTCCATGTGGATTTTGGAGCAGATATAGGGAAAGTTTCGATTTGGGAGTTGTTGCCGCAGTTGAAAATGTATGTGGTCGGAGAGAAGCGTTATGTAAAGATTCATTGTAAAAAAATGAAGTAACAGTCGAGTAAAGGTATTGTTCAGTTTAATGAGACTGAAGGATGCGTGATGCGTCATGCTGATCGATAATTTCTTTATAACTTATAACAAAAAGTTGTGCGTATGTATTGGTTTGTTCAGTAATTCATTTGTGATGACTTAAGTTATACCGGTTAATTAAATACAGAAAATTGTTAAGAAATACAGAAAATTGTTAAGAAATCCAGATAATTGTTAAGAAATACAGAAACGATATTTTGTACATTTTGTTACATCCAGAAAATAATCTTACCTACTTAATAAAAATAAAATCTTTTTGAGTCATAATATATCTTTAATACTTTTGTTTAGTATTTTGAATGTTTATGAAAGTCGTATGATAAATATGTCTGGTCAAATAAATATGAGAGAGAGTGAGAGCTTACTTGTCAAAGAGTTCAATTGTAAATCTTTCTGTGGTGCATGTAACATGTAAAATGCAAAGTAGCGCTAGAAAAGTTTTCCATACAAAGTAGAAATATTCCAATTGCAATGATAATTTTTTTATTTCGTAGCTCACAATGACTAAAGCATACCATCTATCTAATCTATCTTAACTTAATACTAAGAATGGCAATTCATAAATGGCTCCTTCTCACAATTTAACTACAATTCTAATTTTAGCATGCAATGCATCAATCGCTTCAGAATTTTAAGTAGAAGAACATGAATTATGAATAGTCATATATTTTGTGCTTCCTAGCATATAATGACAATATAGAGTTATAAATTTAAATGGCTACTCTCATTAAATTGAGAAATGAATTTTTTCCCCAAAATATTTGTGGAAGTCGTGCTTTATTTTTAATATTGCAAGTTTGCTATATCGCAAAAACCTTTCCGGATATCCTCCCACGCAACATTTTTTCCTTGTGAAAACATCTGCAATTTCCTTTGTTTTTTAAAATACTCCCAAAACTTTCACTCTTGGCTTTTTATTCCATTTCCAGTTCAGAATTCAGATAAATTCGATTCATCAAAAATCTGCCAACTAGTTTTTTAATGATAAGTAACGTTCAAGATTTTTTGAATAGAAAGATTAAGTTGAAAGCGTATATTTGCGTAGTACTAGAGTCAGCAGATAGGTGTCTCAGATAACACTAAGCTCAAATACAGGACAACTTTCTTCTGGATTACTGAACTGAACTTTTGTTCTGAACTGTCAGAAATTACTCGATCGAACACAGTTTGTGCGATGTCGTCCCTGGTCCTGATCGGGTTGAGGCAGATCCCAAGGGCGTCCACATCTGCACTGGGAATAATTTCGAATTCCGTCTGTCGTCTTTTGATCCCCTGACGCGCGATAGGTGCCTGCTCTAGAGTGCCTGCATATTCAGATGAAATAAAACTGATTTAAAAAGCCGTTATTAGGTTTGGGCTAGCTAATTAATAATCATGCAATCATGAACCATAAGATTTAGCTCCATTGATGGCGTCCAGGTTGCTGAGTAATATCAATCCTCGGAGTCACTCTGATTCCAGGACCGGCAATCATCGCCAAGGAAGCAGCTAAAATTAGGATTGCAGATTTTAAATGTATAGCATCTCAAAGATCCCACTGGAGTACAAATGAAATCAGCAAAAAAAAATTCATACACTGTGTTGTTAATACATCTCTGTAAAGCTCATTCCACTGTCGGTCCTCATCATAAGGAAACTCATCATATCCCTTTCCTCAGAGAACTAACCGACAAACAAAGAGAAAATAAAATCACCCTTCAAACATTAGCCATAAGACGAGTTAATTGGATTCATAATATAATAATTTAGATTGCTAACAAAGAAGGAAGAATGGAGAAATTTTATGTTCCAAATGCATTGCCATTGCCACTCGGCAACTCATAAAGAAGGTTGAGCGAATTTGGAGGAAGGATAATGGCAGTGAGGATGATGATGTGGATGACAACGGAATGTGAAGCATTTCAATTAAGCCACTTCCTCCATGTCCCTCTTCCAAACATGCATAGGCTCGCCCCCCTTCTCCTTTCCTCCAGCTTTTCTGGCCGCCGACAGAGATGAACTCAAGTTTCTTCAATGAATCCTCTCCCTCAGTATTAAATCAGTTAATATTTTTGCATCAAAAGGGGTATTATACCTACTTGTTCATACAGTTTCTCAAATCGAAACGCTCTTTCCGTCTCAAAAACCCCAGTTGCTCTGGCGTTGAGGCCTTCCCCAATCATGCATAAACGCAATAACTCCGTTCCTCATCTGACTATTTCCACCTGCAAAGCACCAGCAGCAGCACCTGTGACGTCCCCTCCGTAGAATGGAAAATGATGGAGGAAATGAAGCGGAGAGAAAGTGGGATAATGAAATCCCAGTTTTGCTCATCTCTCTTCAAAAGCATTACCCAAAAGAGCTTTGAGTGTATCTTTTCTAATGTTATTAAAATATTATGCAAAAAGCCAGCCTGGAAAAGAGAGAGATGGGAAGGAAGAAGATTAAAAAAAGCAAATAAAAATTGTTCCACCAGCTGTAATGGAATTTTATTGAGAGTCTGGGTCTCCGTCTCAACTTTCTCCTTTGTCCCATCCTCTCAGTTCTCTTTTACCTCTGATCTTCATTCCTCTTCGCTCGGTTTTATAGCTCAGAGGATAAAAATTGTTTCCCCTGCGCGTAATCGCTCTACGATATTGGATTTTTACTCCGCTACACACACAAAAGACAGCTTCATTGTTATTAACTATCGGATACGTTGGAAACGTATATTACGATAGTTAATGCGATCACCTGCCCGTCTGTGTGTCTGTGAG
>JAQIXX010004579.1:0-15885 GCA_034700605.1 Willowsia nigromaculata
GAGCCCCACAAGATTCATGACGAGTCCAATGACCCCCACGATAAGCACCAGAAGAGGCTCAGCGATCGGCTCCGGCTGGACCAATCTCTGCACAGAGTCCACCACAATTGTGAAGCAAAGCGCCACCAAAAACACAGAATTCACTAAGGCGCCCATCACCTCCGCCCTAGCCCAGCCATACGTATTCCTTGACCACTTTCTTGAAGACATCTGAACCGCAAAAATCGCCACAATCATGGCGCCTACGTCACTTAACATGTGGAAACTGTCGGCGACCAACGCTGTCGAATTCCCGATGATCCCAACGACCAGCTCGACAAAGAAAAATGATAAATTCAGACCAAGCATTGCCATCAACTTGCATTTTGCTGATTTTTCTGTGTCTCCTCCCATTTTAAAAAATTTATAAGATGTCAAAAGTAAAATAATAATTGATAAGCGGTTATCCACCTAAAAATTAACTTTTAATAATAATTTTATTCGCAAATTTTTCGCAATTTTTTTGACAGTTTCAACGGAAACTTTGAATCAATTAATTTTTGTGGTTTTTCCACAGGCGGAGTGGCAGGCTCCTCCTCCTCATCCTCCTCCAACCACAACAACAGCCATCCCCCCGCAGTCCATGTGCCGACCCCAGCCCAACTGGCAGCGTTGAGGGAGCGCCACTCGAAACGCAATTCTTGCACAATTTCCTAGAAAAGTTTCTAGAGCGGATGATGATGCTGCTGCGTGTGTGCAATCAATTTATCATCTTTCTTTTTTGTTCGGAAGAGCGAAAAAATTGTTCGGAAATTGGATTCCTTTGAATGAGCACGTAATCTGATATTCTTTTTTTCGGGTTGATGATTAATGATCATTCATAGTGGAAAATTTTTTAATGGAATTTGAGATGAGGATGATGATGATGCTTATGATCAGGTAATCTGATATGGCTTGTTTGTAAAAAAATATCTAGCTCTTTTTTCAAGTGAAAATTACCTTCCTCTCTAGAACCCTCATGTATTTTCATGGAATAACCAAACAACTAATTTTAAAGTATTATGTAAAGTTTTAAGTGGAGACATGATAAAGAATATCTCGTTTTCATTAAATAATATGGAAATTTGGTGTAATTTCCAGTT
The DNA here is from genome assembly GCA_034700605.1 of Willowsia nigromaculata. Taxonomy (NCBI): domain Eukaryota; kingdom Metazoa; phylum Arthropoda; class Collembola; order Entomobryomorpha; family Entomobryidae; genus Willowsia; species Willowsia nigromaculata. The sequence continues at coordinate 1,122 of JAQIXX010004579.1, forward strand.
TTTTAGATGAAATAAAAGACCAAAAAATACTTGCGATTTTGGAGAGTATTTACAGTTGATAGTTTTAAGTAAAATAATTGCGAGTGTTTAAATGGAGTAATTAAAAGTATTAATGATAATCAACACAGACAGGAGCGAATGGGTTAACAGAACGTTTATTTATATTTTGGCTAATTTACGTCAAATGTGGAAAAGAAGTTGTTTCCAACTTTTTAAATATTTTTTCTGAAGGAAAGCGGTGTGAAATACATTGTTGGGTAATGTGAAACGTCAGTCAATTTTTATTTGAATTGCTTTCGTAATCCCGCAGCAACAGATACCCCGCTTCCAAACTCGGCGTGAGATTCTCAAATGTTTAATAAAAATTTGAATAAATGATTAATTTATTCATATAATTCTCCATAATTAGTTGTTTAAATTGCAAAATAATTTTTTTAGATAACTCTTTTACTTTTTGTAAACATAAATTCAAGTTATCAAAATCTTTCGTTTTAAAAATTATTTGAGGTATTTTACGATTTTTATAATTATTTTATTTGAGATAATGAGTTGTAATTAGTTTCAATTTTTAGGATGATGATGATCTCTATAAGTTGAATTTTGGCGTGTGCAACATCAAAATATCAGCATTAATATTTAAGATTTTAATTCAGTTAGCTAGACAAGCTATTTTTTGTAATGTGTGCGTGTAACCGGACATGGAAATTCTTACAAATGCCTCGTTATCAAGGATTAACCATCTCTGATGAGCTTCAAAAAATCTTTTATGGGGTTTTACCAATTTTAAAAATCTCTGCTGGCCATGGATAAAAAATCCTGCTTTTTCGGAACCTCCGGTCCTATAATCCATAAGAATTTCCATGTCCCATACATCTTAAACAATATACTTGATTGTGAATTGTAATTTATTGTGGAAATCCCACTAATTTTATGATATCCACAGCCTGCATAGTAACTACCTATCTAATCGTAAGTATGTGCACAATACCTACCTATTTATAAGCAACACCCGTAAATAATTTTCGAAAGAATCGCAATAAAAATATAATTTGTTCAAAAGGGTAAAAACTGCACACCTAGATAATGAGACAGGAACGAGAGATGATGATTCGATGATGACATAATATTTAATAAATAATTAATTACAAAAAATAATATTTTTATCGTTTCTTCCTCTCCAACAAACAATGAGACAGATCTACTTACATAATTTACTCTCGAGTGTGTGATTTTATTCTGGGACTACATAGCCGTAAAACCTAAATCAACTATTATGAATAATAATAATGAATTATCAATAAAAAGGGAAAAGTAATAATCACAAAAAAAATAAACAGATTCAACAAACAATTTTACCTTAATTACTTTCTATGTGCCATGATATGATGTGCTATAAATAAACAAATTTTAGACACCTTACCTAATAATTATATTATATAACCAGTAATTATAATAAATTACGTAATCTACACTATAATTATGTAATACCCGAGAAAAATAAATAAATATCTATATAAAAAACGCATGTGATGTTTTGATGATGATGAAGTGAAAGAAAAATTGAATAAAAAAAGATAATTATCATTTTACCACAAAAACTTGACACAAATATTTCTAATTAATTGTTTCACCCAACTGCGTACAGGGCTGGAGTCCAAACTCAAAGAAATTGAATTTCCCGCAAAAAAGTTTTCTCAATGGTTCAACTCAAGTGTGTACATACCAAGTAGGGATATTTCATTTGCTGAACATTCCATTACATCAGCACAGCTTTCATCCCAACTTTCACAGCTTTCACTTCAAATGCTTTCATATCATCAGAGAGAAAGGCTGAGCGCATGTGGAAAAATAAATTATCAGAGACAAAAAATATATTTTGCTTGAAAAATCCAGAAAAGCAGACATGCATCGGCTCCCTCGTCAACGACCCACACATAACAAAAGGGAACAAATGTGAAATGGCTAAACAGATACTGACAAGGGGAGCGCAAACAAAAAAAGTTTTGTTGTTAATTAATTAATTCCATCAAAACCACAAAAAAAGCGAAACTCTTGTTTTCTCCGCAACTGCTTTCTCCACAGTAGAAATAGTCGTGTAAAATGTCAGGGGTAAAATAGGTTGTTGTCTTGGGTCTCTGTATAGACAATGAATAGACATCAATCAACAAAAGGCCATACTGTAGGCCAAACGAGAAATAATAAGTAAACAATGTCAACTCGCTTTTCCCTGCCATTTCCAGCTTTTTTTTTACATAGGAGCCGCTTCTATTGTCATAAAGTTGAAAGTAGCGCGTGGTTATATACTGACATTTCTAAGTTCATGGATTTAGTCTGTTCGTGTGTCCCGCATCGACTTCAAATTTTCAATTACCCGCCAATGACGCTAGTTCAACTTTAACGCCAATTGCATGCAGTTAAAGCCATACCAAGGTCGAAAAATTGTCAGATAGCTTTTCCTACTTTCACCATGCAGCTTTCATTGTTTGTCAGTTCTACATGCCGGGATTATCTTAAACGATAATGGCCTTACACTTTTCAAATTTCCCGCGCACCAAATTCTCAGTTCTCACTAATTCCGGCTATGGCTGGAGGGGGACTCGGGGAACAATTGAGAGCTACGTATTAAATATGCGGGAAATTCAAACTGGCAGGGCATTATCGTTTTGGATTACCCCACCCTGTAATAGCCAATTAGTGTAATGCATTTGCGCTGGCGGGAGATTTAAAAATTTGACTTTTGTTTTAAAATGCATACATTTTAAGGAAACCATTGAAAATATACCGGGGAATTTAAATCTATTATACCGCACTACTTCCTTCACTCCTTAATATCCACCCAATAAATTCACTTTGCAGGCTCTATAGAAAGTTGCGACTTTGAGTGAAAGTTTTATTCATTGTTTTTTTTCACGACTTTGTCTACCGCGACGTTTTAATAAGTATTATATATGTCACAGGAAAAAAAGAAGCGGTAAAATTTCGTAAACAAAATCTAAAATCCTTAAGGCTAGAATAATAATAATAGTGAAAGAGTAGGCTCAAACAAGCCAAAAAATAATGATATTCTCTCAGAGCAGCCGAAAAACTCTGAACTTTCTCTTTGGCTTCTCACAACATCAACAACAAAACATAGTTCCAGCAATTTAAAAAGTTATTAGAGTGTGTGTGTGTGTGCTCATGTTGTGACTAAAAACTTTCTATAATAATATATTATTATCCTTTCTCCCATAGTCGAACGCACATAAACAACATATTTTTTTTTCCTGGGAGAAAGTATCCAAAAAATTATATAACAAGCTTTCATATAATCAAGAGGACACAAAAACATTGACATCTTTCCCTTTCTATTCTATCCAGTTTTGCATGGATTTTGAATTATTTTCCTGACTTGACTTGTTACGTTGTTCCGCTCTCTCTACTCGCATTTCCCGTCATCATCATTATCCACTGGAGCGGAGAAAGTTTGCTTTCTCCTCTTCACAAAATCCATGCATGAGTGGTAACAATAAATAAACAAGCTGGAGGAGAACGTAAACCGGAAGTAGAAAATTGGCGGGATTTCAAATTTCCATCAAAATGGAAATCCATGGACAAACGGACGGACAGACAAACATAACAATACCATAAAGATATTTTTTCGAAATGTTCCGCTTCCATTTTGGTGTGCTTTTGGGCTTGAAGAAAGTTAAAAATAGTTGAGCGTGCCTTGATGAGATATTATTCCCTTGAGGAGCGGCTAGTCGTAAATAATTAAGTGGACTTCATCATTCTCTCAAGACGAACAAGCGCTTAAAAACTTTCTCTCAGCTTTCACTTTGTACACAGTACACTACAGTATCACATAATGTTCAACTTGTTTACTCGATTTTCATCAACTTTCCATTCGAAAATCGAGCTTTCATTAAAGCAGACTTAAGAAACTCGAATATCCCTCCTCTGAAAATGATGCCTGGCTTGGCTTGGTCTGGCCTAGTAATCTCAAGGAAAAAGGGTTAGAACAAAAGGTCAGAGAAAATACACACACAAGACATATAACTGATGAGTAAGGTGCAACATTTTCAATAAAACTACGCAGCAGTTCATCATCATCATCAGATAATCGATGATCGAAGCAAAAATTTGTAAGTGGAGCGTGATGATAGCCCACTCTCTTTCCTCTCATCAGAAATTTGCAGGGGAAAGTATGCGAAAAAAAGAGAAAGTAATTACTACATTAAAGCTTTCACTGTCGATCTTGAAAAAGAAAACTTATTAGACGATACAACAGCCTGTATAATTTCACATATCTGGAGGAATTTTCGAGTGGAATGTTTACGAAGTTCCTATTTTTCAAGTGGGAAAGTTGATGTGGTCTACTTTCTCCCAAAAAAAAGTATCAAAATTTAAAAATTCCGCGTATAAAATCATACGCATTTTTTGGGAAACCATTGAGTGAAGGTTCTCGCGCTATTTTTAAATTTTGCAGGTTCTATGGAATCACTGGTGAAAGTAGAGAAAGTGAAGGCTTTCACCGAGACATGAAGTTGCTACTTGAACAAGACTTTTCACTTTTTAAATCATCTACGGATCGGAGAGCAGATGAGATTTTTTATCTGAACTTGTCTAGCTCCACGTACGCTTAATGATGATCATATACGCAACGGTGGAATCAAATATATTAATAATGAGCTTCATTATGTATGGATGTATGTAATTCCATATTTTTTTCTGGAAAAAATTTATCTCGCTAATCTCTGTACTAAAGCAGGTATCTTTTTATCATTAGGCGATCATTAGAGATGGGTGGAAAATGCGGTGTATATCCCACAAAAAAACCCGCATCCCTGGGACCACACACATCGCTCAAAAGTTTAGAAAAAGTTTTGTGAAAGTTGTATTTGTATAATGTATGGATAGAGAGAAGAGGAGAAAGGTACGAAGTAGAATTTTTTTGTCCAATGAATAGTTTGCATAACAATCTATTTCTATGGGAGGGAGATGTGATATGATCATGATGACGATGATGATGAGTTTCCATCATCCTCTGTGGATCTAGTGGTGTCGGTGTTTTCGCTACGCCAGCAGTACTCCTCCATGGTATAAAATAAATGCAGAATCAGGAGACAAACAAGATTCAAGAATTTGTGTAGTTGGTGTGGTAGTGGTAGTAGTGAACTGTGTGTAGTTGATGGTATTACGATGATGATGATGATGATAGCACCCGAAAAGTGAAAAGGTATTTGTTCAGGGAGCAGCTGGAAAAGAAGTGTCCTTGTGTAGTCTCGTGTCATCGAAAATAACCTGATATTTTGGACAGGGTTGCAAAATATTGGGGTTGGGGCAGATTGAGACAACGAGGAATTTTCTATGTCTGGAGGAACTTGATAATTTTTACGTTTTTAATTGATGGGGTACATTGAGAGAGCATTTGTATCAAAGCTCTATGGCTTATGGGGGCAAACTATGACATTTAAATTTGCATAGTGAGAGCAATACACAGAAAGCTTTCTATGGCTGGGGTGAATGGAGACAACAAAGTACTCTATGGCTTAGCCGGGGCGAATTGAAAATTGCTAAAGTACTCTATGGCTGGGGCGAACTGATAATATGTTTGAAATACTCTATGGCTGGGGTTAGTCAAGACATATTGCATGAATTGAGAAAATTTCTAAATACGTCAATTTCACTGATAGCTTGGAACCCTGGGCAAATAAAGTGACTCAAAGACAGAATAGTTGATAAACTAGATCCAGAGAGTATGAGCGAGAGCTGGAGAAAGTGAGAAAGTATGTTAATCATTTCATACATGGACGGCTATTTGGCGATACGGTGAAAGCTTCGACTTCGTCACACAACCAAACTGAATAAAGCTTGTACACAAGAGAGAGCAGAGGAAGAGAAAATTGACGAGAAGAATATTATTATGAACAAGGTGAAAGCAGAGAGAGATAGAAAGATACGAAAATAATAATAATAAGGCCTTTACATAACACACTTTCTCTGCCCAGCTTAAAATCTAAACTGCTGCTGCTCTCTTTTCTCTGTTGCATCCATCCACACAGAATATTATCCAGAGAGAGAGGAGAAAGCAACTGAAGCTGAAGCATACACAGAGGTTTACCAAAATTGCATTATCCGCAACATCCATCTCGTCATATAAAGTCCAATCCACACTCTACTCCCCCTCTTACAACTCACCTATAAAATTTTTACCTTGAATGATGATCATCGTGACGGGAAAGTGGAGCGACATATATCACATCATCATCCCACCTTTTCTCCCCGACACTCTCGGCTTTGCTCTTTTAATTAAATTTAACTTTCCATTGAAACAGATCCCTTCTTCTACTTCTCTCCTCAATTCTATTATGGATATTCTAGCAAGCTTTCTCTCTCTCTATTTCTATCCTCATATCATTTTATTTATGCCGACTCATCCAACGGAAACGGGCATGAATAATCTTACAGAGTCCGGAGACTTCAATTACCGGGAAACGGTGAGCATTTTAATTTTATGTTTATCAATTTAAAAGTTAAGTAATTGTTGCAATTTTTCCTAACCACTATTACGTAAAACATTTGACACGTATTTCCGGTAGATCCTTCAAATGCTAAACAACCACAGATTCATCTGCGACAAACTTTGCCATATTATTATGGATATTTACCGTCGTGGCGTCAAAATGTGTCAATTGTCAAATATTTTTTGAAATAACTGCATTAATTTGCTATTTCACATGTAAACTTTAATTTAAACTTATGATAAATTTTAAAATTACTCTTCTTGTAACCGCGTGATTTCAATGTAGAATAAATATGCTCTAAAAAACTCCTCAATTGTGATGCAAGCACTAATGTTAACCATTTTGGATACAAAAACTTCACTCAAATTTTTATTCCCGGTATACCTGAAGAATTTTCCATGCCCGTTCTAATAATTTTACCTACAACCAACTAGCAAGCTACACAGCAACTAAGAGCAAACTGAGATTTCCCATTTATCAACTATCTCCCAAATATACTCTTTGTTTTTCAATGAACTTCCCGGAAGGATAGAACACAAGCGAAGGAAATAATTTTCAACTGGATACATAACAAACTCGCTCAAACAATAGCCAAATATTTTTGTTTCAAATCCTACTCCTCTCACAAGTTTGATTTCTTCTCTGAATTCTGCACAGTCGATCATTCAATGTTTATAAATTTATGAAGCCATACAAAACACACACACAATCACTCTCGTAATCACTTCATAAAACATGACGAATTCGCTTGAAATTTCTTGTAATCAAATCTCACTTTCTCCCACCATTATTCGATAAAGTTATTCTATCTTTCATGGTTCATTAATGTGAGTTAGTAGACAAATATATACAGAGACTATATTTTTTTCCACCGGGAAACTTCATCATCGCCAAAAAGCAAATTAAATTTTCACATTTGATTTATCAAAAAGGTGTGATCAAATTACCGTTTGTTTACTAATTGAGCAGGAGAAATAGACTCTCATCAGTGCATAGCCTAAAGAGCTTTTCTCCAGTTTTTGTCTTTCTTTCATGTAGACTCCATCCTGGAGCTTCAAAACAGCTTGAATAAATATCAAACGAACTGGTTGTTTTGATTGAATCAATTGGAAATTTTGGAACGTAAAAACTCAATTTATTTGACAGCCCGAAAATTAAATAAGAAGCCCACATCTCCCAAAGATCTCTTTTTGCCCCAGGCCAAAAATCCAGAATTTTTCGGTGAAACCATCAACCAAATTGCGACCCTGTTTTTTCCTGTCATCAATCCATTTCCTTTCCAATTCAATTCACAGATGTAATTTTTTATACCTGTTTTTTGTTCTTTGATTTCCTCTCAATTTCTTTTTTCCTCAGAATTCCTCTTGAAAGTCGAAGGAAAAGGAGAGGAAATCAATTAATTAAATTGATTCCATCTAAAATGTACTACCTATGTGTTGAAAGTCGCAAGAAAAGTCGTGTCAGATAAACAATGTAAGTTTTTAGGAGGTCTCGTCTGGCCTTTGATTGTTTCCAATCCTTTTGATGATCATTTTGCTGACATTTCAGTCGGAAACTGGTATTTTTTTGGGTGACTTTCTCTTTCCTCTTTATTCTGTTTGATGGTGAGTATTTCAACACAAAATGTTTTCCGTTTGTAGGTCTCTACTTTCACTCTCTGTGGATTGGATATATATTTCAAGGAGAAAGTTTTTTAAAACAACCGCAATGAAAACTAGTACGTTTTAGAGTACATTAGAATTTAGCGTATAAAACCACAGTCATAGAGTGCTTTTTGTGGCGGGATTCGTTGAAATGTTTATGGAGTAGTTCACGCTTCAAAGTTAGCACCACAAATAAATACTCTATGATTGTGGGTTCGTGCGTAATTCTTCACGCATGTGGGATCAAAAGCCAATTAGAAACTGGGGAAATGAGTACATGTGAAAACTGGAGTCATAGAGTTTTTTGGGGGGAACTTCAAATTATTTGAGTGTTTGCTTTCCCGCCACTGGAATCACTCTACGATTTGATGATTTGGATGTACTGAAATGAACATTGTGTCAAAAAACCACATCAAATGGACCTTCTGCTCACTTACATTTCTGTTTATTTGTTTTTTGCGCTTTTCGCCCACTTTTTCTCTATTTGTTGTTCCCAAAATCTATTTTTGGATTTCGCAATCTTCATCATCATCAAACCTGAATGAAAAGAGTTGCCATTTTGCTGACCCGATTTTTCCCCTTCTCTTTTCATCATACAAATAGTTGGCAAAAAATGCTCCACTAATTTTCGTAACAGTCATTACATCAGCGAAAGCTTCATTTCCACTAGATATACAGACTGTAGCACCGACCGGAAGTGGGCGAAGGTCTAGAGAGACAGAGAGATAGAGGAGAGATCACGACACAAAAACTTTCCCCATTTATTATTTTCCATGTCTCGCTTTCTCCCTCCTGTCGTTTCGCTTTATTCAGGGAAAATGTCGAACAAACAATCTATTTTGTCATCAAACCGCACAAAACCATTGCCGCACCCTGCTGTCTAGTCTGGTCTCATGATACCCGCGGAAACCACAGCCATCGAGTTTAAATATTTGCGGGAATCAAAATATCAAAACAAATAGCCCAAGAATTCAAATTCAGGGTGTCTCCCAATGCCCCAAAATGAAATGCCATTGAGTTTCTGTCAAATGGAGGGAAAATTTAAAAGTTTTGAAGTTCCCGCCAAATTTTAACAATTTCAATGATTCCAAGTATTGAAGTTAATACTGCGTAATATGCCATTATTGTCCTTTTCTCTCTGCTTCTCTTTACCCTTGTTACATAATGCATTCGTATTTGCGGACTTTCACCAGTGAAAGGATATAGGGGGATATGTGGGAGTCTTGTATCTTTTGTTATGATGATGATCCTTCGAAAACAAGAGAGAAAATTGCATGCAGGAGAAAATTTCACTCCAGGTTTTTCCATTAAATTAAGAGAAGATAATGATGACGAGAGAGAGAGGAGAAAGAGGAGGAGGAGATGGTGGACGTGGATCATGAGATGGATCACCAGCAGCTCAACAATTTCCCCCTTTTCTCTTCCTCTCTGTCTCTCCGCTTTCACCAACTTTCACCACCACACATCACCTCATCAGGAGGAGAGAAAGGAAGTGGAGGAACGTGCAGATAATTGCGTGTACGGAAGGATCTTCGAAGATAATATCCTCCACAGAGAGAAAATGCTTTCTCTCTCTCTTGCTTTCTCTCAAAGTGAAAGCATAAAGCTGGATGGCCATTAGAAATGGAAAATAGAAAATAAAAGGTTGTTTCATAACCCATCCAGCTCATAACGGTGGGATGGGGGAAACGAGATCTCATTTGCGATATAATTTACTTTCTATTCTTTTAACAAAACCACACAATCATTATCTATTTTGGAGGGGGAGAAAGTCGGAGAAAGCTGTTGTTCTTTCTTTTCCAAATATTCCCACTAATCTTTATACAGGTTTAAAGTTTCCCGCCAAACAATGAACGCTCTATGACTTCTTATAAATGCGTTTTTTTATTATCCCCATTTTTTCGCCAATTTACACTGACAGATTTCCCCATTAAATTTTATCTCCTGTACTTTAAATTAATTCGGCTAGATTTGTGACCAGATTCGAGAATAAAATTTTGAGACACTCAGGCTCGAGATTCCTTTCAATGTGAAGTTTATCTTGACCTTTTTTTTACGGACTGTAGATGTGGTCGACTGAGTTTTGAGTCAATTTAGAACTTTTTATGTCTACTTTTTTATGTGCGTTTTCCCAAATTGCCTTTTTATCTTCCGCCTTTACAACTTTCTCTCTAAACTTTCTTTTCAACTTTCTCCTGCAGTTTTGTCCTGAATATTACATTTTCCTCCTGTTGATATACTTCAGTGGTCACAAGAAGTAGTTTACTTTGTTGGTTCGCATATGCAACCAAATATCATACTAAAATTCATATTTTCCCCATATCATATGGCAACACACACAGAATTCTAATTTTTTAAAGCTGACGGCATATATCTCATTTCATTTCACATCCGGGGTACCAAAAAAATACCCGAATTTGGGGAATCTCCCATCGCCCCAGTGATATAACCTTGAAATTTATTTGAGAGATTTTGCAGCCCTGTTATCCCCATAAAAACATAATATTTGATTTATATTTTACTGCTCCATAAACATTTTCTGGTGTAGTCTCGAAGAAAAGAGAAACTGCTCCCAAAACACTAGTTTTCCCCCCGAAAATAGCCTTCTCGTTTCCCCTCCGACCATCCATCCGTAGCCCATGAACAAACAAACTTCTTCTTGTTCCGTTTATTACACATCACCTAATTTCCGTCTTTTTTCTCCTTCCACAGAAAATACTCCATTTGCTAAACTTTCACTTGCATGTTTCATGTAAACTGGGTTGTATACTCAGCGGTGTCATTTATCTAATCTCTCCTTACGGACTAGAGACCAGACCAAACCACACATGAAAACACACACACGCACACATTTCATCTTTTTCCTTTTCTCCCATCCACACTTTCTTGTTGTTATTTTTACGATGCAATTCCCCCCTAAAAATAACTCATGTTTGTTTGTGAGCAGAGACCAAAGGCAAAATAGGTTAATTGCTTTTACCGTTTTTAATAATGCACTAAATCCCTGCATCATTACTACTTGCCTTTCATTTTCGCGGGAGCATAAAATATCATCCTTGTGGAGTTCGAGGAAAGTCATTAAGGGAAAGCATTAAAAACATGTTTTGATGATGTGTACACAAATTGGTTGTTTGTTGACTGTTATGAGCAGAATGTTTAGGCCACCCACGCATTCTCAGAGAGTCGTGGTTTTGATTGAAAATGATATGATGTAGTAAGCATACACGACACACTATTGCGTAGCTAATTATCGTATCATCGGATCACGTCACCAAAATTTTTATTCGATGAATCTTTAATTTTGTATAACCCATTTTAACTTTATGTTCTTAGGATTGGGACGCAAACTAATCAAATTTCTCAAGTTTAAGAAAATTGTATTTTAATTTTCCTATCCCCCATCTATTGAGCAAAATTTTGAATTGATTACTTTGCAATTCATTACAATTAAAATATCGCCGATTCAAGTTCCATATAATGAATAACTACATAAAACTTCGCCGAGTACAACCGCAGGCTTCTGATTGCTAAAAAACACGATAAAATAATATGCGTATGATGTGGATGGAAACTACGATTGGACGGACGGACAAAAGAAAGCATCAATAAATGGTTAAAATTACGTCTCAAAATTAATTAGAGATTTAAAATCTTTTAATTGCAAGTTCAAGAGAAGAATATATGGAGCAAAAGCAAATTTAGGATGATAGATATAAACAAATTGTAGTGATTTCGTGTGAACATAATCACAATATTTTGTAATTAGAATTTTTAGGTAGATTTTTGGGATGCTGAATCTACTGCAGTTTTGTCATTCGATTTTAAATCTTCTAAATTTTTAGATTTTTAGTATTACGGGATTCTTCGTGGTTGAAAGCACAGATTTGCTAGTAAATTTAAAATTGTTTAAAATGGCACACTTGTTAATACCTCCTCCGTGTTTTTGGATACTACCTTAATTTTCTTCTTAGTGTCAATGGACAGGTGTGATCATTCAGGAGATTCAGGATAGGTGTGTGATCATTCATCCGAACCATCTAATTATGCTTCAGACGTTCAGACCAAAGAGTTTGAATGTTCTGCACATTTTTCGACGAGTATGAATCCATCTGCTAATAATTGCACACTGACATTCATACAGTTTAAATTTAACGGCATCGATTAAACCCAAAAATAATTTAGATTAGTTGCTGAATTCTATCATCTGAGCAAAAATAACATCTTAAATCCTAAAATCTTAAACTGATCATTTACCAAAGGGCAGTCTTACCATTTTCTACTGAATGCAAAAAAAGACCAAACTCAGGAATCCTCCATCCGTTTTTTCTTCCCATGCTCTTCCTTTTTTTCGTATGCTTTTAACATGACATGTTTTTTTCGCTGCGCATGAATAAAGATGAGAAATGTCTGCTGACAAGGGAAACTGCAAAAAACTAGACATTTATCTCTTTCTCTAGAGTACACACACGAAAACATGGAGGACACAGATGGAAAGCCTACTCTTGTCAAAAAATTCCTTATTTTTCTGTCTGTACATTTCCAACTGACTGGACTTCTACTGGAAGATGAAAAGAAAGAAGAAAAACTTATGGATAGATAGCCAAAGAAGAATGGAGATATCCGTCTGGTTTTCTCCTCTCAAATCTTTCTGGCATTTCTAAAAGTCTGATGAAAAGTAGCTGACTTGAGCTCTCCTTTTTGTGAGCATTATAAATTGTTGCCAATTAATATTCCCTTCATTCTTTCCTCCTTTCTTGCAAAATAAACCAAAAAACGGAATCTGACGGGTAATTCTACTTTCGCAAAACTTGTTTGGGTATGCGTGCACAGGAATATTATTGGAAGTTTTGACTTGAGCAGATTTCCAACGATATATTCGAGAAATTACAAAATTGAGACTTTGAAAACCCGTCAGTTAGGCTTGACTCAGGTTTTCGGATGTATTATCAAGGAGACTGGGAGGGTGACTGATGATTGGACTGATTATGATATATGACCTTGCGTGATTTGACCTGATCTGCGTTGCTATAAATCAGGAAAACAAAAAAATGAAGAATGGAAAAGTTTGAGATTTTGGGGGACTGGAAATCAAAAGAAAAGAGTTTTTGCAAGATTTTCTGGGCTCTTATGTGTGTCAGATGAAGAGAGAGTTTTGGTGTAATTATTTGGCTGAAAAGTGATCGATGCCGGAGTTGAATGGAGTTGAAGAATGGAGGAGGGATAGGGGTGGAAGAATTGGTGAAGTTGAGTATTGAAAAAATCGGGAAGAATGTAAAGTTTTTTGCATGGGTGGTTCTTTTCTTTTGAGAAAATTGGCCCTCAAGCTCGAATGAAAGGGGAATGGGAACGAATAAGTTTGAAGTAGACTTTTGAACGATACTTACGAAATAAAATCATAAAATCTGTATGGAGCGAAATAAAATGAAAAAAATATGCGTTTTCAATTACCTAAAAATTATGCTCCGTTTTCAGAGATATTGTCTGGAAGTCTAGTGAACACAAAGTTTTAAAACAAATAAATGGAATAATGGAATTGGGTTGAGGTTAAAGCTATTAATCAAGCTGATAAAAAATGGCGAGTTTTGGATCTACAAAAAATTATCAATTTATCTTTCGAGAAGGTGAATACTCAAGACTACAGAAGAAAGGAAGGTTTTGTGGGACGAAATATTCCAAGCAAGAGTAAAAAGGACTTTATTTGTTTTAAGGATAAAACATTGGTACACATATAAGCCAAAAAGCTAACAATCAATTAATCAAGTTGACTTTGACAAATTTTATTTAAAAAGGAGACCGAAATGCTTGTTAGTCCTTTCCAAAAACTGTTGTAAAATGGTAGATATTTTTTGCCTTCAATATTTTCTCCGTTTTGCAATCTTCATTAAAATATCCAGATTCCTAAATATATTTTTAACGTTGCTTGTGAATGTAGTGAATATGTTGTTTTTATGATTAAGGAAGAGTTAAGTCTCGATTGGAATATTATAATTCTAATTGGCCATTTTCTTCACACAAGATGCGCTTCTTGGTGTAACGCTAAAGTTGTAATAACCATGTTGCTATATTTATTAGATCCAATTTTCGATTGAGATTTTGCAAAAATTAGCAAGTTTTTTAATGAACATTACCACTTCACTTGGAATAAGCCAAAATCAAATTTTCTAGAACAACCAACCATAATTTCTTCAACATCAATAATATTCGTTATGAGATCTCTTTTATACTGAGAAAGACAGCCATCAGCACCCAATTGACGACGCCACCGCTAATTACAATGTGAGTAAACTAGAGACACTTTGAGAACATCACAGTAGATTAATCAAAGAATCAGAAAATAGCACCCTATAATTATTATTAATATTTAACTAGTTTTTCTACAAGATAATATGCAAATCGTCACTAGAGAACTTGTAGTCACATTTAAACCTATCATATTTATAATGTGTGCCATATAAAATAGCTGAACTGATATCTACATGAAAATTAGACTTATCTTCATATATTTGCTCAGTCTCTCAACATAATGTGTAGCAGAGCAAATTATGTATTTAAAGTAGTTGACAACAAACGTATTTATGTTGGTCAACTAATTTGAGAAATTAAATAGTCAAGGTTCTC
>JAQIXX010004580.1:0-15884 GCA_034700605.1 Willowsia nigromaculata
TTTTAATCTGAACCCTTTCCTATTGTTTCTTTTATAACAATAGACGGATTACTGTAGTCGGGATAGTGAACTAGCTGCGTAGTATACACAGTCGTTTTTTGTGTCTATAATAAACTGTCTATCCATTAAATATTATATGCATTGGAAAATGCAATTTAGCCTTTTGTTTTATGGCAAGCGGTGTCGGTGCGGCAGCTACTGCAGTCGTCTCACACTGACAATCCCAAGGCCGCATTTGCGCGACGGGCTATAATCAATAATCGTCATCAATCATCATCGAGTCTTTTTTTCAGCAGTGGAAAAAAAAGTTGGTCGGTTGGTTCATAACTTGTGAAATAATAAGCTATTTAGTCTTTCGCAGTGAAACCAAACCAAACCACATACTGTACTCTCCTATTAATTTAAGAATGCACTTGTATCAAAAATCTGATATGCACACGGTTTGGTAGGTTAATGCCGGCAATCAATAAAAATGGGAATATGAAAATGACACATGTATAAATGCACAATAACATGCAGCTATAAAAAAAGCAATAAATAATTTTTTTAGCACTGCATAAAAGCCGGAGACAAACTGGTGCTAGTCGTGTGCGCATTGTGTGCAGTATGGATAGTTGACTTGTTGCAGGAGAAGATCAGATACACAAATTGATTTGATATATTTTTTTTATCCTCGTGACTTCTCCAAACTACTTTTTACAGAGATGAGATGATCTCTCTCGAGAATGGATCTCAAGCTGTGAGTTTTAAGATGACAATAAGCCAAGCGAACCATGTCAGGGAAATGAATGCCATGCCATGCCACAATGAAATGTAATTACTCTCAACGAAGAATATTAAAATGTGCATACCTATCTATAAGACGAGCTGCTGCTGCTGCTGGTATTTATGATCGGTATCAAAAATCGATTCAATCATCATTTTTTTCACATCAGATGAATGAAATGCATGACATGTAAATGTGCAATGTAAAGAATAAGTAATTGTGTTACAATGTCTCTTTTTTTCTGCATTGTCCACTCCCAAAAAAAAATTTGATAGGCCGTGGCATTGAAAATTGATTTCTGTACTAGTGCCACTCAACATCATAGTGGAATTTGATGGGAGCACAATTTGTAGGCTAAATTGACTTGTTGATTGATGATGAACAAGAGCTCAGAAAATGTACTTAAGGAGAGGTACATGGTACATGTGTCTCTCTACACACATTTCTCACAAGATTCCATCTTGCCATCATCCCAGTTAAATGTGCAATTAGTATGTGTTTAATTTTTACATAGCTTTTTGTTCACTTTAAAAGGATTGGCATACGAAAAATTAAGTAGAGACATGAGGATGATGATGATAGCATCTCTTATAGATTCGTCGTGAGACTTGCCAGGTGGTGGCTTTTTGGCTTTGGCTTCCACTAAAAAAAATCATTTATAGAACAGAAATAGGTAGATATAATAGTTAATCATGCACAATTTATTTTTTTTTCCTTGAGAGAGCCAAAGCCAAGCCAGGCAACTACATCTCCATTTTTCCTCCTTCTCCATCCAATTCATTTGCAACTCTAATGACATAATAATAAGTAGATAGAGAGAGATGGATACAATTTTTTAGAGATGTAGTTGATGATCACTGATCGCTAGAGAATGTAAGTTGGCACGAGCACAGACACAAACTACTACAAAATATCATGATGAGAACATCATGATTACTACTTGTATAACGAATACCTAATGAATTTCGTTGAAAAATGCAAAGGCGTACTCAAGATTTTTCTAGGGCTTAGCTCAAAAAGTTAAGTAATTTATTTAAAGAGGCTTAATAGCAAAAAAAAGAAGGAAGTAGAAAAATGTTGAAACAAAAGTGCATACTTTTATGTTCTCTTCTTGATCCAATAAAAATTCTAATGATCCGCTCTGGGATCAAAAAAGGTGCTTTGAGCTTTGAGCTCGTGTCACGATTCAAATTTGTTTCATAATATCAAGTAGCCAATCAATAAAAAAAACGAACAGGAAGCATAATATTCTTAAGTACAGTTGAACAGTTGGGAGATGTGAGGAGTGGAAAATTTTTCAGAAAGAAGAAAAAAAATCAGTTATTCCATAAAAATGAATCCGGTTTGATGACACGATCATCATCATGATAGTCATGTCTCTATTCAAATGAATGAGCAAAATTGTAGTAGCTTCTCTTTTACAGGAAAAAATCAATAAAGTTTAAAACGCCTTTCAGGGTAGTAATCAAGTAATCGATAAAAATAAGGAGGATGTGTGTTAATCATCACCAATTTTAAGTTTTGCAGCTGTTCTCTCTGGATTATTATTGGTGATTGGTCAGTGCAAGCAAACCGTAAAAAAATGAAGTTTTGCAGGCACACGCCTTCTCTTGTTTGGCTTGGCTTGGCATATAAAAATTGTTTTGATGATGACCAATGGTCCTCAAAAATATTTGGTTCCATTGCCGTCATCTCCTTAACTTAATGCATATTAAGTACTTATAGTTGAAGCGTAGGCTGACCATCATGTTCATCGACAGCAGCCGAATAATATTTGAAACGAGTGTGTATAGAATGGAAAATGATATTTAGCTAATTTTTTTGAAAAAATATTGTCTACCCCACCATTGTAAATGGAGGAGGGTGTGTTACACTTGAAGAAAATGAAGTAACAGATGAAAATTATTGTTCTGTTCAAGGTAACGGGCAAAAAAAAAATTAGGCTACTTGATCAACTCTTGAGCATGTGTCGTTTGTGTGGTCTGGTCTGTAGTAATGTTTGATGGGACACGCCATACTAATAATATGACATGTGCTAAAGATTATTATAGCAAAAATGAGATGAGAGGCTACCTATTTGGCAAGACTAAAGCCCTAGTCTTCAAGATATAGTCCTTATTGTCATCTCAAGAATCCTCATCATCACACTCTTTTTTCGAGCACTTCAACAAACACAGCGAATCAACATAGAAAACTCTTTTCCACATCTTGTCCAATTGTTAATGTCATAATATGTACACCATATACTCATCAATGCCATTTCTTTTTTTACCTGTTGACGCTCCACCGAGGATAATGAATAGAGACACTTTGGCTAATAGCCTTAAAGATATTTTATGTCTGCTAATTCATGTGGATTTTATCACGTGAGTAATAATGCACGTAAAACCTAACTAGCAAAATTCTTATGGTTATTTCATTACATGTTATTATGCAACAGGTTGGTTCTCTTGATGTGATGAATGGTGCTATATGGTAGTTTATAGGTGTAATTTAAACTGTGAGGATGACGTTGATGACAATGAGGACAAACAGTATTTTAAGGCTTATCATCTTGATCACAGGACACCTCGCCACATCTAACGAAACCACCGTCATTGTCGCCATTATTCTCATTAGAAGAAAAAAGAAAAGTTAGGCATCTCTCTCGTTCCTCCCTCTATTTCTTGAGCTTATATACTTTCAGTTTCCATTATAAAATGAATTGGTCTAACAATTGCGTATAGAGGCAGTGATGCACACACGCCGAGTGTGAAGTAATCCATCCTTCGCACCCAACACAAATGAAAAGAAAGGGAGAAATGGGAGAGGGTGAGAAAATAATTATTATGGATTAGATCCCATTGTGATAATATAATCCATTGGAAAACTGAGAATGATGCGAGGTTCTTTTCAAGTTTTTTAAACTTTGAAAAGGAGGAATATAAAATGGCATTTTTATTGTTTGTGCTGTACCATTTTTTTTGGTGTTTACTGCGGTTGGGTGGCTGATGACATGTTAGATTTGTGTGGAAATATGCGTCATATCCACTGGGACCTTAATAAATGGCAATTGTCACCCAATCTGCATATGTCGTTATGCTCGTTACGGTTGTGAGCACACGTGAAGAGATAAAAATGAAACTGTTTCCTTGAGCGAAAAAAAGTCGTCATGTGTGGTTTAGTTTGGTTTGTCCTTCTCACCCAAATAAATTTCAGTCATGTGAGGGGATAACGAAGAAGGTTGCGTAATAATGCGTAAAAAATGAATGAAAATGGGGATTAAAGCGTGAATGAATTTTAAAATGTAAATCTCTTTGTTTGTTTTTTCGTATAGACCCAGAGTACAAACTGCACCAAGTGCAGCAGCAACAGCGCAAGTCGCCAAACAATACTCAGCTAAATCCAAAAAAGAGGCTTTCACCAAAATCCAGTCCAGTTCGGAGGCCAAGAGGCGATACCAAAAAGTGCCGCAAAGTAAGTACCAAAAACCGGAAGTAAACTTGATGATGCAATACTCTGAGGATTTCTTCTAAAATGAGGGCACCTATTTTTTTCACTCAGGTTTATGGAATGGATCGCCGTGATTTATGGTGCACCCAATGCAAGTGGAAGAAGGCTTGCACTCGGTTTGGAGATTAGCAATCATCCACGTCCTCCTCCTCCTTCTCCTCCAAATCCCCTCAAGGTAAAGTCACCGCAGCCGCCGCCGCCATCGCCAACAAAAAATGGAGCCCTTCACCTTCAACAACCGCCAACATCTTTACAACATCTCAGCATCCTCCATCACCCGCCCCCACCTCTTCATCTGCTAACGCCGCCACTCCAAACATTCTTATGAAACGCAAGAGATCATCTCCTTCCAACAGCACCAATCACAACAACAGCAACAACGTCGCCAAAAATCGAAAACGGAAATCGTCGCAAATCAAAAAGATGGTCAGTCTTTTATCCTCGTCGTCATCATCGTCGTCGCTCTCGCCGCCATCCTCATTATCTCTACATTACTATCATCAAACTCATCATCAATATCCCGCTGAACAACAACAACAGCAGCAGCAATCACCGCAACAAAGTCATCATCACTATTTTACTGCCAGTACTAATTAAGGTGTAATCAACAAGATAAGTAATTTGGTGATTGATCTATAAAAAAAAGGTACATGGGAAAAGCAAGAAAAATAACCTCCTCTTCTAAACTCTACTAGATAGCATGTGTGTGTCCCACTTCCGGTGGTAGAATGAAATCGATTTTAATCAAAAAATACAATACAAAAAAAAACTTCTGCATTTCTCTTATGACAAATAGCAGGAATTTTTAAGACAAAAGATAAGACAAAAACCATATATTGATGGAAAAAAGGCATGAATTGTAGACTTCCTTCCCATTTTTTTAACACTGTAAACTTTAATAATTCATCTCACTCACATAAAAAAAAGCAACAACAACTGCCAACTCAGAGTGTCATCTCGTCAAATAAAATTGTGTGCACGGTGGTGTGTATACAGTAGTTCGTAAGTTAATTAAGCACATCATTTTCTCAACCACCTCATATAATAATTTGTCTTGTTTCATCTCATTTCTCTCGAGTAGCTGGCAAATTTAATTAACTTTTTTATATACTGATTATATGAAAGCTACTCCCACGCAATCGCTCCTAGACATCAGAGAGGTAGATAGATGAGCATGATGATTGATTGATTCAGTAGTTGCGGCTACTATATACCAGCATATATCCCAGGCCACTAATGAATGCATACTTGAATGGGTACATGATTAATTGTTCAAAAGGGCATGTCCAACCAACCGTGTTTATGTCTTGTAAGCAGAAATGTTGCCCTCGCATGTTCGTGTCTCTGTAATCAATGGGATTGTGGTTGAGTTGAGGTGTGGACTGGTGATCAGGATAATTAGTGAGCAATCAGTCATACAAAAAAGGCTCATGTTTTGGAGAGGTAGTAGCTAAAAAATTGATTATTCGTGTAAACAAAATAGATGCAGGTTTGATGATCTTTGACGAAAAATCACTCTTTCATGAAGATGAACAACCGTGTCATGTCTGTAGTAGAAGATTGACAAAAGTCTGAAGAGATGAAAAGTTGCTGCTTGAAATGATAGTGGCAATTCAATTTGAATTTTCATTAAAAAACTGTGACATTTTGATCTTTACGAGAGTTGCAAATTCTGAATAATTTTCTGCTCAAAAAGGGCCTTATAACTCAAATGATTGTGTTGATTTAAATATGAAAATCTTTTTTATCGCCTTTTTTCTTCTAACAATTTAATTTTGAAAGTAAAATTGAAAACAAGAGGTACGCTTGTTAAATAGCAATCAAGCTTTGTTGCGTAACATGACATAAAACATGCATGCATCACTAATAGCCGTTTAAGGAAGGAGCATTAACTTGGTCTAAATTCTTTTCAAGCTCAATAATATTTTAATATCTTCCATTCTCCTTTCATAGTAATTGTTGTGCATGCAGGTGTGTGGGATGGTTTGAATTGCCTGGTACACAACAAGCTACACTGCCAGATCATTGTTCCCCTTCAAATCTCCGCTTTGTCGTTTGCTTTCAAAATTTAAATGCAAATTATTTATCCGCTTGCCTCAAAACATGGCAAAAAGATCCTTGTAACAATCTTACCCACAAAAAGCGCATAATCCTCTTTTCATTGTCTTCTCGCCCATTTACACAGGTGCTTATGCCTTTTTTACCACCATCAAAACAAGTGATTACAGAAAAAGATCATTACAATTTATCATCACATAAAATATCCACCTTTTTTATTCTTTCAAAATTGAATTTTCCATGTTTGCTACTTTTCCATGAAAATTTATCCCATTTTATATTTATCTTTCAAAATTCCCCCAGTTTATATCTTCAGGGAATTGAAAAAAAAATTAAATATTCTGAGCAGGTTTATACATTTTTCATTTGAAAGAGGGCAACTGCATGTGTGTGAATGCAGAATTGTGCGCAGTTAACGCTAGGCACGTGTCATGGTCAGCAGGAAGCGAGATGGAAAATCTGAAGCAAAACCTGAACTACACATAAACACACTTCTATTCAGTCAGTCAGATAGCCTATTAAAAAACAAGAGGAATTATTAGTGCTTCTTTTCTGCCACATAAACACTACAAAAAGCATGCACAATGCATGTGTGCACTTTTACTAGCATACTTTTTAACCATCCAAGTTAACAGGTCGTTTATTACACGAGGTCTAATAATAGGTCGAAAAAAAAGAAGCGAAAATACAAGATCATAAGTCACGTTGCTAATTTGCAGAGTAGTGAGGTAGCAGAGATGGAAAATGAATGGAATTGTTTTTCTTCGGAACAGGATTGCGCTCTTTTGCAACATTTTATACATACATGTGTGCATTATAAAAATGGCCCAGATATTTAAAAAATTTGTCGCCAGATTTCTTTCATCCTTCAAGTCAAACTAGCAATTTTATATGCATGCACTGTTTTTTTAATGATATGTTGCTGATCTTTGATCATCTTCATTCATCAAGATCATGTGTGTGCAAAAAAATAGCATAAAAAGTTGAATGAATTGACAATGACTGAAAATAAAGAAGATTCTTTTGACGCTTCAAGTGGCAGCATAATAAAGAATAGGAGCAGATGCTCGTCGTCGTGTAGGTCATCATTTTTACACACGCAAGCAGTAATGAATAAATAAGTTGGCTGACGACACCTCACTAAAAAAATAAATAATGCAGTGTTGCAGGTTTAATGAGAATGTATAAAATTTTTGCAGAATTTAGAGACTCGGTTTTCCTCATCTCTTTAAAAAGTTCTTGGATGGAACACGTAACAAGTTGAAATGGAAATTTTAATTGCATGCATAGTCATGTCACGGACTTGTTGACTGTTACAAACAGAGAGCGAAAATGTGGACCACTTTTTAAAGTGCAAATTTTCCAAAGATTTTTCTCTCCTTCTTTCAATTTTTCCCTGTTTCTTTATCAAATGCCAAAATAAAATTCTGCCAATATTGAAAAAATGTTTCTCCAGAGGTGTGGTTGGTTGGATCTTGAGACAAAAAATAAAATGATGGTTGACTTGCCTCCATAAAAATATTTAAGGAAGGTTTGAGATAAAAAAATTAATATATAATATTTTTTAGGGCACGCGCATATGAAAGCAGTATTTTAAGTTTTGCGTTTAAACAGGACGAATACCTAAGTATGGATTTTTTTTATATTATATGCAATTATGTTTAAGTTTACATATTAGTTTTTCCTGCGTATACTTTATTTTTACTATAAAATATATTTTCTAGACTTTAAGGGTGAAACGGTTTAAAAAAAATTGTACGTTTATTTAAGTTTTTAAGGCTCATTTTATTTTCTGTAGAGACTCTTTTGTGTCGAGTTTTAAGCTGAAAAATGCAAAAAAGTTTCTTGTTGGGGGTAACACTATATGAAACGAATGCCCAGTAATAAATGGTGATACCGAAATAGCATTAAGTTTAGTTAATTAAGATTTAGGTTTATAACAAGCCTATATACAATTAAGTCCCTTACTTTGATTCTTTTTTTCCTTTAAAGTGTGTATGAAGATGAAAACAAAAGATATATTCAATCGAAAATGGACTTTTAAAAGACATCGAGAGAGAGAAAAAACGACGTGAATACAAGAAGTAGAAAGAAAGCTACCGAGAAAGTACAAAAAAAAACAAATATTTAGATTCTGTTTTCAAATGAGTTGTCCTTTAGTTTGGGAGATGATTACAAAAAAAGTCTTCTCGCTTGGTTAAACCGCGTCCGTTTTTTGATGTCTTTGGTTTCATTATTTCGTTCAAGAGTTTTTGGAGAAAGTGTGAAATATGTAGTTTCTTTTCCTTTCTATTACATTTAAATAATTTTAATGATAAAAGGCTCCAGAGAAAATAGTGTTCCTTTAGACTGATAAATAATGATGAAGATAAAAAATAAACAGTTTTTCATCTCTCTTGTGCTTACAGAAATAAAATGATACACACACAGAGTGTGTACAAGTTAATTAAACTTAGGTAATTACTACTGATATAAAGCATTAATGTAAATAACACGAGTGTAGGCTAAATAATGGTCCGGTCCGATTGCAAATATATTATATGCCCTGTTTAAAGTTAACCCTTTCAGTTGCAGCAAGCTAATGAGTACTAAAGTTTAAAAAATCTTTTTCTTTGAAACAATTTCCTGAAAGTCAGCAAAAAGTTTGAAGAGACAATCAGTAATTTTCAATATTTGTTGTAAATTGTCCAAATCTGATTAATCCCAAAGATATAATCATGGGACAAACGTGCATTCATTGAGCATTCAGTAATTTTACATTAGGATACGCAAAGCGCGTGAAGTAATTCCTAAACAATTGATTTTGTTTACTAAACAAGAAATCAGACATGTATCAGGTGCGTATGTAATAATCATCTTAAAAATTAATCGTCTGTAAAAGGAACGTTAGGAGCTTTACATAAAAAAATTACAAAATATTTGTAGACACCCTCATCTTGCTGGTACTATTCGTTTTTGTGCTCGACCCTGGCTTTTTCTTTACAGTAATCCCAGTCTACCCACACAAGTAACATTAGTAATTTTAGGTATAAATACAAGCTTTTAATTATTTTGACGTAAGATGCGGTCACGATTAATTGTTTCTCTAACGCATTTTTATTTTGTTTTCTTCGTATAATTAAATCGTTTTGTAATAATGGTACTTGTAATTTGCTTTAGAACAAGTAGGGCGCATATACATTGTTCAAGCCATATACACATTTAGTTATAGAAATAGATATACATCGCCTTGGTTACTTTTACTCTTGACTGCGCTCCCCAAAAAGTGGTTTTGCTAATCCTTTTCTTATGTTTTAAGCATTGTTGTACATGAATGACTCGATGTTATTAAATGAATTACAATTACAAAACTGTATTTACCTTAGTGTATACCTAAAACACACACAAATATATAAATTTTGTGTGGTTACATATATAAATATATATTATATTACTATATGATTATTATTTGCAACCCTTTACCTGTTCTTTTTTTACACAATAGCTTATAGTAATTTTAATAACAAAGTAGATTTATAAAGTACCCTAAGCGGTTTACAATTAAAATAATATATTATGATAATTATATATAAATATATTCATTACGCATTATAATTAATAAATGATACACGATAATCTTTTTAAAAAATGACGGAAAAGAGCAGGCTATATAGCGGCTACAAAAAAAGCTTTTATTGATGTAAGACCCGAGCATTCATTCACGCTGTTGTTCTGTTTTTTGTACATAATTCTCTTATAAATGCATCTATGAATATGTTATAGCACGTACCGTTTAATAAATGTACATAGTAACGTGAGTATTTGGTAGCTAGGCGGCGAGCGACGGCGTTGGCATTTGGAAGAGAATATGGCTGTTGGCGAATGAAGAGATGTTGATGGTTAAACTGTAAATGAAATTTAACATTTTGACAAAATATCGGCGGAAAAGCGCAAATATGCACCTTTTAATTACAGATATTATGCGGTATTTAAGAATAAGCGCTAAATATAAACTGGCGGACTTATATTTTGGTGAAGTTCGGCTTTAAAAATGACACGGCAAATTGTTGCGGTTCCCAAATGACAAAAAATTTCCCAAACAAGAAACAAAGTTTGACGATGATGATTTGATGAGGTACCTTCAAAAACCCATAACCAAATTGAAAAACGAAACAAATCTTGCAAACCGAAATGGTTCTTTCAGGAAAATGTACATTTTACTACAATTACTTATCCCGAGATATGGATAATATATAGTCTTTACAATTAATTATTTAGTTAATTCAAGTAAACTTAATACAAATTTTAATATTTTCTAATCATATTCTCATAAATTATATTAACCGTCAGTCATCGTCAGTTAGCTATTAATAGTAGCTCTGTCATCAAAACTATAATTTAAACAAAGAAGAGGAGGAAATATTTCTTTTTTTGTTTATAAAAAGTATCAAAAAACGAAAGTATTTTGGGGTCTGTTTGAAACAAACATGCTATACGATTACAAAAGCGGTCGGTAAATATACAAAATATATTTTGGCTTTATTCTCGATTTTTACGTTTTAAGTGTTTTCTCCAATAATTTACAGTTATGAAAAACACTGCTAAAAATATAGTCCATTAGAGTTTAGCGTTATAATTGCATTGTATATAAATCCAAGCTGTAAATATATTTTAATGGTACTGCAAACAAATCAATTTTTGTACATATTAGAAGAAACAATACTAAAAATATCGAACGATTTCAATTCATTCTCAAGTGAATTGATCTCCGTCGTTGTTAAAATGAACAAAAGGACAAAAAAGATTGATAATCGTGTTTTCTCCTTCGTCGAAGAAGGCAAAACAAAAAAGAAACTGAAAGAAAAATGAATAATCTACTATCGTAAAACCACAATTTATCTAAAGTACAAAATTTATGATGCCAGGATAAAATATACTACTATTCATAATATATATAAACTATTATCATAAAATTTACTTATTATAACGTAACCATTTACTAAATATTATATAACTATATAGTTTACATATTGCAAAGAAATTTCATGCTAGACTTTTCGCAAAAAAATTATTAAGCACGTTGCTAGGAAACGCGTAGAGAGACCGAAAATACTAGTTGAAAAAGTTTAACTGCTTATATGAATCGTAGAGATATAGAAAGAGATACAAAAAGTGTGTTTTAAGTGATATGTTATAATTATCAATTATTATGATCAATTTATTATTGACGGTAGAAAGTTCTTAAGAAAGGATTGTTAAGGTCTTGTACAGTGAAAAAATATATATTATATTATGTGACTATAGAGATGATCGGATCCGGAAAAGAGTACTCATAAGAAACACAAGAAAGAAAACAAAATGTCCGTTTTGAGAATGCAAACAGCAATTGTATAAACGTTTCAAACATTTTATTCTTATTCTGATTAATTCTACAAAAAAAACTTCTATTTGCGAATCTTGTGATTTCCAAATCAAAATGGCTGTGAATCATTATATAATTGTTACTAAAATCTATAATTGTGAAAAAGAAAGAAATTAAGTTCAAAAAATTTCCACATTGAACTATAAATTTAGTAGAAAAGGCTATGAAGAAGTGTTAATATTGTGTATTTTAAACTCAATAGAAATTATTAAGCGTTTAGATAATCCACGAGTCGCTTGTAAGTCGAAGAAAATGCAACTTGTAAGTTTATTTCTTTTATTTCTACATAGCAATAGATTGTTCATAAGGCATTGTGTCCTGTTTATTAAGCAGTTTTCTGAAAACATTTAAATGTCTAGTAAAATATCTCATTATTTTAAGCAACATTTTGGATCGTTGGCAAAAGGGAAAGGTATTTTTAGCTTGAGAAGAAGTGGTCATGTTTAAAAAAAGGAAATGTAGGTTACCTGTTTGATGTCTACCTTCCATCAGTAACTGAATGTTTATGTAGATTTTAAAATAGTAATAAAGAATGGATTTGAATGTTGTGTCAGTTTTTGATCCTCTCATTATTTTCACGAGTACACAGGCTACAAAGTGTTGATTATACAACTATTTTGATGGAAGAGTTGTCAAGTTTGTTGAGAAAGTAGGTATAACCTTTTGATCAACATGATAATTATTTAGCCATCTCTTCTTTTAAATCTTAAGTCATATATAAATCATAATATATCTATATGCATAGCTCTAGATAGAATTTTCTAGAAATATTTGATAATATTTTGATATTTTTTTATGTTCGGATTTTTTGTCGATACAACTATAGTTCGTTATTATACATCGGTAATATAATGCGTACGCTATTAGAATTCTAAATATGTTGATCGTATTACGTTTAAATGTTGCTTTAGAATTGAAATATCGATATTGCGGTAATATATTATTGTGCAGTTTAGAGAAAGTTATTTTATAGATTTTTCCATTTAATCTATTATGATTTCTCTAAACGGATTGACTTAAAATTTCTCTTGTTTCCCTGGTGTTTTGGTTTGGTGAGATGAAGAAACTGTGTCAAAATATTTTGAATGAATGGCAAAACAAAATGTTTTTTGGAAGATTCTTAAGCTCTATTTTGTAAATTTCTTCACTTCCTCTTTGTAAGACTTTTGTAAAGCAATATTTTACCTTCTTTTGCCTTTAATTCTTATAATTTCTTGAAAATTTTGTGTGAAATCTTGTCATAATTTGTTTTACTCTGTACGGCATTTATTGCAGTTCTCTTTATAATTCAATGTTAAAATCTTTATGGAACTTGAAAGCTATAATGAAATCTACAAATTTAGAGTTAAGTTTAAATGAGATACTATATTATGTACACCTTATATACTACAAAATAGTTAATATACTTCCCTACAGTTATCATTATCATATGTTGAAATGATCTTGAAGCTGGAGTTTTTTTAGCTCGTTAATAAATGAAGAGTGCAGTTGACCTAAGACCATTGTTTAGCTTTTAATTTAAGAGGATGATAAAGAATAGAGTTTAATATATTGTTAAAAATGTATATTTACGGTTATGAATCTTATTATGATAAAACGGTTTAACTTTATGTTAAATAAATATGATGACGAATGACGAGTTAAATATTTGTAAAAATTTTAGAATAAAAATAAAAATCAAATTACGTGAATTAAAAATTCAAAGTTTAAATTACAGTGCACTGAATTTTACTACGGCTTTATGCACCATGCAAACACGTTTTCACCCATCAACCGGCAATCAACCATCCGTCTCCGTCAATTCAATGATCTGAAATTAGATTCACAGAATTGCTAGTAATTTCATTCAATCATTAAATCTACAAAGCAGCAGACGTATTCTACGTTTAAATATTTTCTTGATAGCCGCAAACCTACTCAAAATCAAATTTACTTCAAATCACACATTTTTCAGATTCAAGTTAACTTTTATTTTTACATTCTATAAATACAAAATACAAATCTTACATCATATTCAATTTTTATACAATATGCAACACACTTTAAATACATTTAAACAACAGAACAACAAACAATATCGAAAGCTCACAGTGATGAACAATATATTTCCATGGCTGTTTTAGTTTCTTAAATTACACAAATAATTAACACATAGTAAGCATCCAAATATCAGAATTTTTAATCGATAAACCATCAATCACATTTTAAAACAGAATAGAGAAGCTATCATTAACTTTCTTAAGTACAGTCATGATTCATGGACAATATTGGAGAGTCTTAAAAATCTTTAGATTGGATTCTAAAATCTAAAAGTCAAAATACCAAATAGAATCACAAATTCACAGAGAACAGAGAGAAATGTTGATGTATCACAAAAACAGATAGAGAGCATGCAAACAACAACAAACGATAATTCGTTTCGTAACAGTTACTAGTAGTATAATAATTTGTTAAAAAGTTAAAATAAAATTGACAGTTAAAAATGCAAGCGTTTCTCGGTGAGATCAGTTCTTAGACAAAAAATATATAAGTATTTTTATGCATTTCAAAGCATAATATTCATTAACAAGTTTAAAAAGTTTGTAAAACTTTTCACCATTTTTTATTGGGATTATATTTACAGAGGCAACCCAGTGCGTCCTTAGCTCTTAATCTTAGGTAAATATTTATGATTGCACATTAATTTTCGTATGCGTATTTTAAAGCAATTTTACTGGACGGTTTTCCTTAACATTTATAAAACTACCAGAAAGACTGTCATGAACTATTTATATTTTTGGCTACTTTATTCACTTTCTTATGCGTGGTGACTTTCTTCTTGTGAAATGAGTTGGTTGAGCTATTCTCTAAAAAAACTACGATTTACAACTAGACTTGTGTCTGCGGTGTATCTCTCCCATCTCGTATGGCTCGTTTCATCGGTGTGGGAAACCTGTCTCCACGAAGTCCCGCACCGGGACCACTACCACCTGGACTCCCATGGTGTCCATTAGAATGAATGGTGGGTTGTGCTGAGTAAATCGAATGAATCCCTCTTCTCCCCCCGCCAACACCTTCCGGATGTTGACTTGTAAGCTTCACCCCAGAATCCATTGAATCCGCCGTTTTGACTGTTTCGGCGTAGTCACTAATCTCGTCTCCAACTAAAAATTCAAATTTCCACATTACCCCAAATCACAAATACTTTGTTTTCATATAACTTCCGGTTTCAATTACTTACCTATTGTTCCCAATCCCAAAGGCTCACTTCCTAGCCCCAAGTCATCGTAAATCCTATCCCTCTGCTTTTTCGCCGTCCTCCATAGCAAGCAGCAGGCGACCAGTGCCACTACCAAAATCAGGCAAACTCCGCTCACCGTCCAAAACGCAATCTGCAACGGCTCATTAGGCTCCCACCAGTATTCTGTTGTGGGAGGGTAAGTTGGAACCTCCCTCCCCACAACGAATGGCATATACTCTGTCCAAAACGTGACCTCCCTTTGCCTATAGTTCCTCTGCATTGTCGAGTTGTTTGTCCCATTTAACGCCAAATATCTCAAGTCTGATGGCAGGCATTGCTCCCAATGTATTCCCAACACTTCTCTTGGTGTCGGTTGTCCATAATGTGCCATGTTGGCTACTGCAGTCATGAAAAAGTTGCTCATGTTCCGGTCACCCTCTGTCCAGGCGCTTCTTTCCACACGAAGTCGCTCTGGGTAGAATTCGGGATCCATAAATGGCGCTCCAGAAAGAAGGTAATATTCCAAGCCGCGGGGCACCTCCCTCCAAAATGGAAGCCGAAGCCCTTCCAAAGTGTAATTCAAGTGGTACAAATGGACAGGAATGCCACGGGCTAGGAGAAGCTTCACCGCTTGGTCGACGGGAGATCGATACAAAGCGTCTGAGAGGAACTGAAATTGAATTTTAATTTATAAAAAATGTCACTTGGCTAAGTTTCTAAAATATAATTATAAAATGTCGACTTACGTCGATATATTCCTCCCGCAAATGCGTCACGTTAAAGGGATCCGGCCAGTAGGTGTACGCATAGCGGATGGCACTGAATACCCCCTCGGGGTTCAAAGTGTAGTTGTATTTCTTCACCCAGAGATGAATCTGCTCATCAAACCATTCTCGAGTGACAATGTAATTTGGAGCGAGTGTCTTATTGTTGTAAAGGAGATCTGC
>JAQIXX010004581.1:0-15883 GCA_034700605.1 Willowsia nigromaculata
GTCGGAACAAACTTGGCACGCTGGAGGTGGTACGGATGTTCATTAGAAACGTGAAGGGATTTCCCGTGGAACGACAAGCATGTATGTAAATTGGGGTTAGAGAAAGCGTATGATGCACATGCGCCAACTTAGCTTAACCTGAGAAGATCTATTACAAATATTATGCCATTTAAAACTATCAATTAATTAAATATTTCTGATGAATGTCAAAGCTTTAATTTTGTAAATGGTTAGTAAAAAGTAAACATGGAATATTCATTAATTCTGATTAAAGATGGCAGTCCTATTGGGAGTGGAACTGACATCCGCAAGAAACCTGCATGGTGTTTCTACCCGTACTTATTGAAGGACCTTGTGAAAGTTGAATTGAGTATTTACAATGTTCTCCGCAAGTATTACTCTAAGCATATCAAAGAATTTAAATTTGACGCCTTGCAAAGGTAATGATATAAATTTAAAATATATTGATTTATTGGATGTTTTATTGTGTACAATAATTTTTTAATTTTTGACTTAAAGTGTATATATTTTAATGAGTTTTATTAATCTTGTGCCAGCTATTTACAGGACATCGAGGAAAGTTCGTTGCGAGCGCTGCGTAATATTGAGGCATCAAATGTTGGGTCAAAAACTCCGGAAGATCCTTACTTGTACATTGCTACCCATCCTTTATTGATTTACCGCATAGTTCGACGATTTGCCGAAGACTTGCAGCCGATATTAGTAGAACTGGAGGGTGAAAACGGTGGTACAGGTAGTGTGAAACAAAAATATAAGAATCATCAGAGAAATGTTATTGTGACCCTAATAGTTAATTATTCAACTTTTTCAGAGTTGTTGACTTCTTTGTATGATGCAAATCCTAACTTGTTGGTATTTCCAACCTCAGAAGATTTAGACGATGCCTTAGAAGCCCTTAGTCGCACACAGCATGGCCATGATTTAAAGACTTATGATGTAAGTGATTCATATGTTAAGAAAACATTAAAAATATGAAACTGAAAAAAAAAACTAATTGAAGTAGTGGTACATTACAGAAAGGAAAGTTATATTGAATTGAAAGTATTAAGCTACACGCAAATCTGTTTGATTTCATTTTAGTTAGGAAGAGGGATATTAGGAGAAGTTGACACGGGTATCCATTTGAATGCATTATATTCTCTGGAAGTTGGAGCATATTATCTTAAAGAGAGGGATTATGATTACTCTATCGAGTGGTTCCATTTTGCATTGGAGACATTGGAGAAAAGTGCGCTCACAAAACATCATCCAGAGATTAAAGCATTTTTCTCCGCAATGCAAGATCGGGCTATTAATGAGGTAAAGAAGTACCTATGTACGTACTCATTTGTCCACTGCAAAGATTTGAAGTATTGGGATTTTTATTATTTTTACTTTTCGGCAGCACAACGCAAATTTTGACAGCAAGTTTAATGACTTTTGGTATCCTAGTGTATTTAATACAACTGTAACCGCTCCTTTCGAGCCCACCTCATATATTAGGCGATGGCATCAACTAAAACCGCTAGCGTCTAAAGCAAGGAATGACAGTGAATGGAATTGGGCTCTAGTAGCAAACTTCAAACGAGTCTGTGCTGGAGAAATTTTGCAGGTTTTTGAGCAATATTATAGCTGCTTACGATTGAACTCTTTAAAAATTTATTGATGTATTTATGATATTATGCTATTTTTGCGCCATAGACTGACACAGAAATCTCATTGTTGAAATGCTGGTACGAAAGTTCATCCAACAACTATTGGCTAATTCACCCTCTGAAGACGGAGCTACTCAATATGGATCCGCCAGTTTTGCAAATATATGATTTCATTGGCGACAAATTGATTGAGCGTATAAAGAATACAGCCGTTTCTAAATTAAAACGATCAACGGTAATACATCGTTTATGTTAATCATAGTGATTAAGTCTTGATTCTACTCAAACTAAAAACCCGGACATTCATCTGATTTTTTTATTTCTAAGGTCGTGGACAAAACTGATCACACAAAATCAAAGGTTGAAAGCACACGAACAAGCAGTCAGACCTGGATGTACGAAGACAAACCTGACGACTCGTTTCTGGCACCGCTGGCTAGAAAAATGGAACTAATGTCTGGTTTAGTTATACTAAAACCGTTGGCAAGCACTGCGTTCCAAGTGGCGGCTTACGGACCATCGCATCATTATGATGCACATAAAGACGCGGTAAACCATGAAGTAGATGATGATGATACCATAAAAGTTGCATCCATCGTTATCGTTAGCTATTATGTATGACTAAAATGGTTTCCTGTTTTCTAATTATGAAACAGTTTGAGGATCCAAGACGTTGCGTTGAAAAGGGTAAATGTGTCTCATAATCGTGATAAGCATTTTCAGTTTTTCATATTTCAAATTTCGACAATATAGTTGTGGTATATATTTTATTTCTGTTATCTATTATATATAGGTAACAGAATAACCACTATCATGGGCTATGTAAGAACTTATAATATCATGGGCTATATTTTATGTCTTCTTTTTTTCCTGCTTTGATTTAGCAATGACCATCATGAATTAATTTTGTGTTTCTTTGATTAGTTGAGTGATGTTAAAGTTGGTGGCAGAACAGGTAAGCGGGGAAGAAATGTTCTTTTAAAGTGAAAGTACAGGTTGCCACTTGCCACTGCAATTGAAGTCTTGTCTTTGTCTACCCAGGGTTTCCAGTAGCGGGTACGTTTGCTGAACCTATTAAAGGCTCTGTCGTTATGTGGGTCAATCTTCAGAGGAATGGAGAAAAGAGAGATGAAAAGACGTGGCATGGAGGTGACTAAAGACTGTGTTTTTTAAGAAATGTCATTCTAGCATCAAAATAAGTGTTAATATTAGAATGGTCTATGATCAATTTTAAAACTTTTATCTCTGTAGGCTGTCCGGTTGTGCTTGGAATAAAATGGAGTAAGTGGTTATACGTAATTATTTACTGCAACATTTGATAGTTTTAATAATTATGGCAATTATGTTTGTTTTTTCAGTTACCACTAAATGGGTACATTATAAGGAAAATATGTTTACATATCAATGCAGCTTGAACCTAAATGAATAAACAATTTATGAATCTGGAATCAAGAAGACTAGGACTTGGAGTTCTAATCATTTAAGACATATGCTATGAATCATGTAATATATTTTTTATTGTTTTAACACTTTGGTATATTTCGGGTATTTACTCAAAACATTTCTCAAAAACTGAAAGGGTACAATTTGTTAAAATAGTTGCATAATTTCTTGTATAATAAATTATTATGATCTTACAAAAACCGGCCTGGAAAATTCCACTGCAGCATTCAGCATGTCAAACTTTTGAAATGATTATGATTATGTTCCACAACTACAACCTATGTTGGTAACGCTCATGTCATTCAATTCGGTCTGTATTGTTTCGACAAAGACAGAGAAGGTTTAGAAGCTTTCCTTCGCTTCTTTTCCTTTTCCTTTCAGGGTGAGCTGTGAGTCATGAAAAGTCTGAACTTGAACGGTTTTTTAACCTGGTTGATTGGATGCATATACTACTCTTGCATGCAAAGGTCAATGTTGAATTTGCAGGAGTTTGATTTACAAAATACAGACAATGAGAATTTAGATTTGAAGCTGTGGAAACTTTTTGAGTTATGCGACTCAGTGAAATGCTAAATGGAATGTTGGAGAAACGCATAATGTAAAATAAATTTAAAAAACGGCGGATTTTTTTTAGATTGTTTACTCTCCGGGCTAATGTTGCTAACGTCTGAGCCAATGTATCAAATGAAATTTCATTGCTAACTTGACGATTGACACGGACCTGTTTAAAGTATAAAATGTCATTGATGCGACGATAATAGTGCGTACGTACGTGAAAATCTGGATTGACATTTTTTGCAAATCATCAATCTTATTGTTTTCTGTCATTTTCCCACTGCCACTTCGCATTCTCCTGTTCATTCATATTCCCTCTTGTTTCAAATATTTTTTTAAACGTCAAAAGTTAATGTTTTTGTAAAACTATAAATTCTAATCCCATCCAAGTAATTAATACATTTTAATCTTTATTTCAGGTTATGGAATTTATTAAATCCACCAGTATTTCGGGTTGGTCATTCCCCTTCCTCATTTGCGTTTACGCTGTTCTATTCTTGTATGGATCATGTCCAGTGGTTTTTAGTCAGTCTTGTCTGGATAAACAATCCAGCGAGCTTCCTGAAGCGTCGACATGCGAAGATGTTGACCATCCAAAATGTTTAAATTCGTTTGATGATGGTTTGAAAGATGAAAAAAATCGGGTAGAAACCGGACTTGATTTCATTCCACCTGATTATGAGATGAAATTGGATAGGGAATTGTTTTTTGGTAGTGATCCCACATCTCTGGAACGTCGGAAGAAAGTTGGCACGCTGGAGTTGGTACGGATGTTCATAAGAAACGTGAAGGGATTTCCCGTGGAACGACAACCACAAACATGTATGTAAATTAGAGAAGCCTTATGCTTACGACTAGATCGATTAGAGCATTTTTTAAATTATCACATTTCTGATTACTGTTATAATTTATAATGTGTTTAAGTGCTTTAAACTGCTTTTGTAAGTGCTGCTTATGCATGAAATATTCATTGATTATGATTAAAGATGGCAGTCCAATTGGGAGTGGAGCTGACGCCAGCAAGAAACCAGCGTGGTGTTTCTATCCGTATCTATTGAAGGACCTTGTGAAAGTTGAGTTGAGCATTTACAATATTCTTCAACGTTATTACGCTGAGGAAATCAAAGAATTAACATTTTACGCGTTGGAAAGGTAATCATGTTCAATTTTATAATTCATTAATATTAGATTTTGTTACATATAATGAGTATTAGGAATTAAATGCACATTACATTTTAATTTCAATGAATTAATTTTAAACGTGTATTAGCTATCTACGGGACATCGAAGAAAGTTCGTTGCGAGCAATGCGTAATGTTGAAGCATCAAATGTTGGGTCAACAACTCCGGAAGATCCGTACTTATACATTGCCACGCATCCTTTACTGATTTACCGCGTAATTCGAAGATTTGTCGAAGACTTGCAGCCGATAATAGCGGAACTGGAACCTGAAGACGATGGTACGGTGATAGTTCTCTTTAAACTTTAAGATTTATACTACCTATACACATTAGGTAAAATTGAAAGTATCTTCAAGATATCGAAAAAGCTGAGAATTAGATAGTCATTAAAGAAGAAAAAAGTGATGCAAAAATTTGATCATAATAATATTTAAAACTTCTTTCAGAGCTGTTGGCTTCTTTGTATGATGCAAATCCTAACTTGTTGGTATTTCCAACCTCAGAAGATTTAGATGATGCCTTGAAAGCCCTTAGTCGCACACAGCATGGGCACGTTTTAAATACTTATGACGTAAGTTATTCGTGCTAGCGATACCTTATTAATAGAAACTAAAAACAAAAATGACAAATGATAAAGTGGTACATTAAACTATTCACTGAATTTGCAAATCTGTTTGATTTAATTGTAGTTAGGTAGAGGGATATTTGTAAGCGTTGACACGGGTATCCATTTGAATGCATTATATTCTCTGGAAGTTGGTGCATATTATCTTAAAGAAGGAGATTCTGATTACGCTATCGAGTGGTTCCACTTTGCATTGGAAACATTGGAGAAAAGTGCGCTCACAAAAAATCATCCAGAGATTGAATCGTTTTTCTCCGCAATGCTAGATCGGGCTATTAATGAGGTAAAATGATGTACGCAATACATGTAGTCTGCTGCATGCACCTTATAGTTGTGAGATATATTTACCTAAATATTTAAAGTATGTTCCCTTTTTGGCAGCACAACGTATATTTTAACCATAAGTTTTCAAACTTTTGGTACCCTGATGTATTTAATACAACTATCACCGTTCCTTTCGAGCCCATCTCATACGTTAGGCGATGGTATCAACTAAAACCGCTAGCGTCCAAAGCAAGAAATGACACTTCATGGAACTGGGCTCTGAAATTTAATTTTGAACGACTGTGTGCTGGAGAAATGTTGCAGGTTTTTGAACAATATACGTACCTCTTCTTACCACTGAATTCATTAGTAATTTAATTGATTTGTTTCGATTAACAAACTTCACGCATGATTGTATGCACCACAGACTGACGCGGAAATCTCAATGTTGAAATGTTGGTATGAAAGTTCATCCAACAACTATTGGCTAATTCACCCTCTGAAGACGGAACTTCTCCATATGGATCCGCCAGTTTTACAAGTATATGATTTAATTGGCGACAAATTGATTGAGCGTATAAAAAATGCTGCCGTTTCTAAATTAAAAAGATCGGAGGTAATACATTTTTGACTAATTCATGCTGTTTATGGTCTTGATTCTATTGCTCAAACAAAAAACTCAGACTTTCATCTGATTTTTTATTCCTGAGGTTGTCGACAACGCTGATCACACGAAGTCAAAGGTTGATAGCACACGAACAAGCAGTCAAACCTGGTTGTACGAAGACAAACCTGGCGACTCGTTTCTGGCACCGCTGGCTAGGAAAATGGAACTGATGTCTGGTTTAGTTATACTAAAACCAAACGCTAGCGATGCATTCCAGGTGGCGGCTTACGGACCATCGCATCATTATGAAGCACATATAGACTCGGTAAACCACAAAAGTTAATTACCATAATAGTTGCATGTTTCGGTAGTCATTATTTATGACTAAAAAGGTTTTCTGTTTTTCATTACGAAACAGTTTGAAGATCCAAGACGTTGCGTTGAAAAGGGTAAAAATGTCTCATGAGCGTGATGATAAGCCTTTGCAGTTTTTCAGTATTGTGAATCACAATTCGTGATTATGATAGCATGTTATATGTTGTGATTTGATATCTTTTGTTATCTATAATATAGGCAACAGAATAACCACAATTATGGGCTATGTAAGCACATATCATGGGCTATATTTTATTGTGTTTGTTTCTTCCTGCATTGATTTGGCATTTGACTATTATGAATTAATTTTGTTTAATTTTTGATTAGTTGGGTGATGTTAAAGTTGGTGGCAGAACAGGTAAGAGGTGAATAAGCGGACATGTAATGGTGAAAGTAAAGGTTGCACTGCACTTGTAGTCTTTATGTATATTCTTCGCAGCGTTTCCAACAGCGGGTACGTTTGCTGAACCAATTAAAGGCTCTGTCGTTATGTGGGACAATCTTCAGAGAAATGGGGAAAATAGGGATGAAAGGACGTGGCATGGAGGTGACAAAAACCTGTTTTTATCATACATACCTATCATAAGAAGAGTACATTTTTATGATAACATTAAAATTGTCGATCATCAATTGAATTTTTTATGTTTTTCTCTCTTCAGGCTGTCCGGTTGTACTTGGAATAAAATGGAGTAGGTGGTTATACCTAATATATGTGTTATATAACATTACATTATTTCAATGATTAGATTAATATTCGAAAATCTTTACTTTGCCTGGGTTTTAATAATGATGGTGCTTGCGTTTTTCAGTTACAAATAAATGGGTGTACTATAAGGAGAATATGTTTACTTTCCAATGCAGCTTGAACGCAAATGAATAAACAATTTATTCATCCGGAGATGCATCAAGAAAACTGACTGGCAGTTTTGGTCATACTAGTCATTATAATTTATGAATCATGTAATATATTTTTATTGTGTTTTATCACTTTTGATAGTAAATACATAATAAATTATTATGGTCTTTCTATATACAAATCACAAGAAACAGATCATGTCAAGCTTTTTAAATGATTATGGTCCACAACTGCATCTATTTTGTAAATTGTTTTCACATTTTAAGGAAATTACTAGTTCATAATGTATATTAATGCTGATAAGTTGATAGCTGCGATTTAAGTACATATTGTACATACATGAGAAAATGCATTTCTGCATTTCAAAAATTACAAATGTTTTCATTACTAGCTAAAATACAATACATATTTGACAGCTTTATGTTACAATTTCATTGTAGAAAAATATAAAAATACGACTGCTAAAGTTAAAACTTGAAGAAGCCGACGTCTCGTAGCACGATAATTATATACAACATTATTTTCAGCTGTGAGTTTAGTTAGTTCTTCTTTCGTCAGATAACTAATTCCTTTTGATTTGAAGTCCTACTACTCCTACTCATGTCCAATATCTTCTTAAAGTGATATTAGTTGATTTTCCGCTGCATGTTGCAAACAATAACTTTTCCAAAAATCACTGCTGCACACGACATTTGTAAATTTAGAATTCATTGTGCAGAAATTGTGCGTTGTGATCTTCAACTGTACTTCTCCAAGTCACGACATTTTGAATAATTAAGACATAAATAAACGGGAGATCGAAGAAGTTATTTATAAATCTGTACACATTTCTTGGCGGTCTTAAAACAGAAATCGTTCAGTACAGATAGGTAACGGTAACTTGCTACACTGGTGACCGATTATCGTGCAGTATTTTGTTGAATGGTACATTAAGACTTAATAGGCTTTTTCTTAATTTTTCTTCCATAAGCAATTTCCTATAAACAAAAAATTACAAAATCATGATTAATTTTTGGACGTGAAAAGGATTTGCGATTCAAAGAAACCAATTAAAAATGCTTACTTTGTTGCTGCAATTGCGAGTATCTGATCTCCTCGTGTCTCAACAAAACATTTATCGAAACCTAACGCATTCTTGAGTTCAGCAGGAATATTTACTTGCACGATATTCCTATTTGGAAAAGATCATAAATCAATGAAAATTAAATATGAATGTCTTAGATGGCAGCAATTTGTGCGTCCAAAAATGATCATGTAATACCACTTACTCTGACTCAGTACCAGCCAATGTATCCATTTTAGGAGATACCACATGGACACCAAGACTCCTGGAGCAAGTGGATGAGATTAGCTTATGAATGGGGAGAGATGAGACTTTCGGAATGGAATTCATTGTGAAGACACTTTATGGATTTATTTATAAGAAACTTTGAAAGACAACTAAAAAACACTTGATTGAACTTTTAATACTTCCAAATCACAGAAGATGTACAGAAACAACGATTAAAGTGCAATCTGTTATATACGATTACACTAGTCAATACTCAGCAGGCACTAGCTTGTAACTTGTAGCTACTTCGCTTACAAAAATTAAAATGCCTCAGCTTCAAGTGATTGCAACTATTTATACACATAAAAATGTGGTGGGGTAAATTGTATTCAAAATAGGAACATGATATATTATTTCTTTAATGATCCATTTGCTATAGACATGTCGTTTTCACAGAACTCATTATCTTTACTCGCTCAACAAATATGTTATCTAAAATTTGCAACGCTAATTTAAGACGATTCATAATATGTAGCGTTATGTAGTAAACAAGGAACACGACACTAGAACGGAGTTAGTAGACAAACATTAACAAAACAACTCCACACAGTGCTCTTTCACAATCTCTCTAAACCGAGATTCATAAATTAACTCACACTTGTTTGCAATGCGTATAAGATTTTAGAATGGTGAAGCCCAATCCTACTCATGCACTTCAGTGTGGGAATCCCACAGTGGGATTTGCAACATGCTGCTATGAATGAAAATGCTGGACCCGGTTGTCCTGTGGTTGTCTAATATTCCTAATTAACTGCGTGCTACAATTTGTTTAAAAACATTAGAATTTTGCGTTGTACAACGATATGGTAATGTTATGTTAAATTTCTCTAGTCTCCACATAGTATGTACCGTTTGTGCAAGTGCGCAAGCTTGAAATGAAAAATCTTGCGTTGTACAAGATAATTTTACGTGTTATTTGATTTTGTGTGTTGTTTGTATGGTCTGTGATCTATGTTTTTGATAAGTTATAAAAAAATTTTGTTTTTGTCTGTGAATCCATCAACAACAAAAAAACAACAATCCAGCCTGTTAGTTGGAGGTTGATGAATAGGTTTGCCATGCGCTGTAACTTGCAGTGGTCAAATGCTGTAAATGTACAATGCCAGCATCCTCTGAGTGAGAGAAGTACAAAGTACAATGGTAAGGGAGTTCAGAATGAATTTTGTTTTGACGCTTCTGACTGAGTTCAGTGGAAAATTTTCCGTGGAGAACTGCGCACTAGAAGCATTAATCGGTTAATCGGTTTGGTATGACCTTGTACGAACCCATTTGCATTATTGTTATTAGGATAGGTAATGTGTTTGTTTCGTGTTTCTCTCTACGAGTGAAAAAGAGAAACCTGTTTTTTTACCCAAACAAAGTCCAAGTGTTTTGTTGTTTATGTAATCATTCATACACTACGCCTCATCTCATCTCTACCTAATACGCCTATGTATCTCATAAACAAGCCCATTTGTTGCATTTGTAGGTGTTGCCTTAAGCAATTCAGTAATCTACATTTAAGCTGTTCGTTTTATTCATCCTGTCCATACGGTCAGGAGCCCAGAAGACTCCGGAAAAAGTAACAGTCAGTAGACATACAGTCACCAATCTCCATCCATTTTTTGTGCGTATTTATCTAAATGATTCATGTTGTTGATCTATATTTTTCGTGATCTGTATTTGCAGCATGCTT
This sequence comes from Willowsia nigromaculata, assembly GCA_034700605.1. Taxonomy (NCBI): domain Eukaryota; kingdom Metazoa; phylum Arthropoda; class Collembola; order Entomobryomorpha; family Entomobryidae; genus Willowsia; species Willowsia nigromaculata. The sequence goes on from JAQIXX010004581.1 coordinate 10,568, forward strand.
CATAGGCTCTAACTCTAGGTAGGGGCAAAGAGAGACTCGATTTATAAAACAAAATAGGTTGCATTTTATGATATTTTATTTAAATAAAAGCAAATCTGTGATGACTAATAACAGTAACTATCAATGACTCAGTCAAAATAACGCTGTATGGTGGCATCTTTATATTACATTGACATGCTGATTACTTCCCTGTTTGTTACCTCATTGGTTTTCTCATTGGGTTTTCAAAAAGGTTTGGCTTGTGCGTCAAAGGAAGTCTCAGGATTATGTTAATTCAATGTGCCTTCCAGTACATGATGATTGGAATTCATTATGCAAACAGTTACGTAATACGTGACAAGAAATAATTATTCGACATTGAAAGTGGCTAGCGTTTGTAAAGAATTAGTCGGCATTTCATCTAGTATTTTAAAAACATCGTTTTATCAGGAATAAATTGCTAGCACAAAACAGATAAATTATGCATGCCTACACAACATGCATACGAAACTACGTCTCAGACGTCGGAGGGGTTTGAATTGCTTCAATTTTACTGATTATAAATGCAATTTTATCAATGCTACGGATTAATAGGATTTCAAATTGACACAAGTCACTTATTTTATGCAACAAGCATTTAATTTTGAATTGTAGAGTTTTTATGCTAGCACAAATATTAGATTTCTTGAGTAATTCATAAACAAACATCTCTGTTGATATTTGATTAAGAACATATTTACTTCAGAAGGTACACAGGTCTATTGAATGTCATTAAATAACTTTTATTGAGTTGAAATGCTACTCCCTGGTCAACACTGCAACTGTATCATTCGTGATAGTACTACATTATGCACTTATCTTAGCCAGAACGGGTATCTTACATAGTAATATAATAATTAATTTGCAAACACCTAGAGAGGTTTGGAATCTAACGCACATTTCTGACAGCGACAATATCAAGTTTAACCTCGAGATTGAATTCTATGTTAGCAAACGTTGGGTCTTTTGACAACGCTAGCAGGAGATACTATCAAGTCTTTCTTGGCTGGTGAAGGTGGAGTTTGACCAGATAAAATAGCAGTTACATCCTCAGCGTCCAACGTTTCATACTTCAACAGGGCGTCCGCAAGTGCTTTGTGTTCCTTGGCATGAGTTTTCAATATAGCTTTTGCCCTATCATAAGATTCTTGAAGGAGGCGTTTGATTTCCTGATCGATTTGCTCACTCGTGTTAGGACCCAAATCATTCACAGCAACAAGAGATTTTGAATTATCCTCTATTGCACGCAATCCTACTTTGTCAGACATTCCCCACTCCTTTACCATGTGGGTAGCTATCGCTGTAGCTTGCTAAAATCAAATTGAATTTACACATTGATCAATGTTTCATTTATATACCCCGACAATTAGTAAAATTATTGCGCATGATACCTTTAAATCAGACGCAGCTCCAGATGTAATTTTTTCAGGTCCAAATATAAGTTCCTCCGCTGCTCTTCCTCCCATCATGGTGTCCATTAGAGCCATTAACTGTGATCTAGTCACGTGATACTGTTCCTTTTCGGGAATATATGAGGTATGGCCCAATGACTGCCCTCGAGGAATGATAGTAACCTATAAAGAGATTTACAATTGTGACCATTTATATATGTACGTATTTAATTAAACTCAAGGTTGATAGTTATCAAGTGTTTCAATTCTAGCATTTAACCTTATGCAGTGCATTTGAATCCTTAGTGTAAAAGGCAACCAAAGCATGTCCACCTTCATGATACGCAGTTATCTTGTTTGTTTCATCATCCGGAATCCTAGACTTCCTCTCGGGGCCCATCAAAACCTTGTCCCGAGCAAAGTCTAAATGTTTCTTGTAAACACGATCGGATCCATCAATTGCTGCTTTCAAAGCAGCTTGGTTCACCATGTTTTCTAAATCAGCCCCTGTAAATCCAGTTGTCCCTCTCGCAAGGCGGTCGACATCAACATCATCATCCTTTTTAATCTTACTAACATAATATTCAAGAATGTCTTTTCTTCCGTTATAGTCCGGGGCAGGAACCTGTACTTCTACGTCGAATCTACCAGGTCGAAGTAGTGCTTTATCGAGATCTTCTCTTCGGTTGGTTGCTCCCAGCACTATAACTCCTTCGTTTTGACGAAATCTGATTTCAATATAAGATTATACAAAAAACAAACATGAGACCACCACACTATAACACACAGACACACGTGTACAGCCCTTGAATAAATTGACTTTATCTCTAATGAAATTAATAGCTATTGTTACTGAACAATGCACTTAAACAAAACGATACTTACCCATCCATTTCGGACAAGAGCTGGTTGATAGTCTGATTTGCATAAGGATGAAGAACACTATTTGTTCGCTTTGAACCAACGGAATCTATTTCGTCGATGAAAATGACGCATGGTGCCTTCAACTTTGCCGCTTCTGTTGAATCAGATAAATACTCAATATTTAACACTTTAAATACACACTTATAGTAATGCCCTACACAAAAATAATGTTTAACCGCAAACTTACTAAATAAGTCTCGAACGCGACGAGCTCCTTGTCCAACTAGAATTTCATCAAATTCTGGTCCGGCAGCTTGGAAGAAGGGGACTCCAGCTTCGCCTGCAACAGCTCTAGCGAGCAGGGTCTTTCCAGTTCCTAAAAATTCATTCACAATTAATTTGCTTTTCTGACACATTTTATTTAATGTAACACGTAATGTTGTGTAATACAGTTTACCTGGAGGTCCTACTAACAAAACTCCTTTTGGTAATTTTCCACCCAGTGCTATAAACTTTTCTGGGTTCCTTAAAAATTCAACGACTTCCTGTAATTCTGCCTTGGCCTCCTCTACCTACGCAATGAGTGTAGTTTCGATATGAATAACATTTGTAGATTGGAAAGCATATTATATTTTATAATTGTCTAAATTGTTTACCCCTTTAACATCGTCAAAAGTTACACTAATCTCTTCGGGATGAACTTCATTTCCATTTGTAACATTTACTCGAAATATTCCTCCTCCAAACGATCCTAGATAATTCAACATGGATAGTGGTAGGATATAGTGTTTTTGATACACAATTACAAATGTTTGATTTAAAGTTCAAAATATTCTACTTCATTACCCATAAGAGAAGCTAGTATGGCTGTAAAAACTGCAATTGCCAAAATTTGCTGAACTGTTCTCAGCCAACGGTAGGTCCTACTTTGATGAGGAACTGCACTTGTGGGGTTAGCAGCGATATAGCCCTCCGCAAATGCGATTTTCAGCTTGTCCACTTCTGTTGCAGGAGCTTCCCCGATGATAGCTAAAGTCGGCAATTCAAATATTCATTTCTATTATGATGTATTAAAAATAAGCAAACAAGCATACTATTCTGTATCAGTAAGAACAATCTTACTTTTCAGCTTCTCAGTTGTGAGAGGTATTGGAGGTGCTACCTCCTTGGGAGGGAACAATTTATCCCTAATTCTATCTATTAGACTAGGATTTCTTGCCTTTGCTGCTGCCAAGTCCCTTTTGGTTTTAAAAGTTCGGTAGGGCACTACAAATGACAAAATTTATTTTCAATGCACATCTTTCAATACTTCATATTCTGAACAATATTCTGAACAATATAATAGGATGCATAACAATAACAAGGTTCTTAACATTAATATTAATCACCTGTGCGATATACGGTGTATTTTGGTTGCAAAAACGGTGAAAATTTTCTGTCATTTTCGAACGATCCAGACGACTTGTAAGAAACGAAGCTACCTCTAACAGAAGGTAAAACATTTTTGTGTAATCCACCGGAATATGCCTCCTCGGCCACAGAAATGTAGCTTTGTCCCACGGCATCATTTCCAAGACAAGACGATGAAAGATTGGAAATTGGAATATCTAAGATCTGGAAACAAAACACATTCAATATTGAATGAATATTTATGCAAAACAACATTAATTAAAAACTCAACCACAACAGCAAACTCCCAACCGACTATGTAAATACTGAATATAAATAAAAAGACCTAGCCAACCTTGAAAATTTGTAATTTCAAATTTTCGATTGTGGATGAGCTCCAGGCATCTTGAAACTTTATATCACCAGTCTTCCCTCTTGCAGACGCAGCACAAACAATATTTGAGGCAATTTCGTTCACAAGTTTGTTAAAGTGGACAGAATGTAGACTTGAAATTAAATTCTGAGCCAAAATCTTTGCATCAGTTTCCGCTCTTCCTGAAATTGTATTCATAAAAACGTCTTTTCGCCCTCCATCACCGTGCTGAATACGATTAGATTCCTTTGGTGTTGTACTAAAAGTGGCGGTGGCCCCCACACTTGCATTTTCATCGCGCTGAATCACTGAGGGCCCTGTAAAGGGCGTAGATGATGAAGCAGGTGTGACACGAGAAGATGAGCTGTTAGTAGACTGAGGAAAACGTATCTTTTGTGCCGTGCGGGCTGGCGCCGTTGTTCGGGCACCTGACTGCGAAATCGTTGATGTTACTACTCCACATGTTAGTTGCGACAGCTGCTGAAGAAACTAGATAGAAATAGAAAAATATCATTGATTGAAATCCTATTTTCAAGTATTAACTTAATTAACTATTTATAAGACTAATTAATAAAAGCTTACCTGATTTTGAAATGAATACATTAAATTTAAATTTGTCGGTTTGACAAAGACTTTTTAGAATTTAGAAACTCCTGATTCTTCAAACTTTGGAAATGAACTCGGAATTCGCCAAATACTGCACACAGACTGTTCCAATGACACCCTCACCCACTGCTGCTGGTTGTCTATTTCAGAAAACAAAATTAGAAATGAATTCGAAGCAATCAATAAGTTCAATTTACTACACTGTAAACATTAAGCAAAGAAAAGAATAAAAATACACGAATATGAATCGATCTACAATCCTTAATTTAGCACTTACTTCGCCCGCTTGTTCGTGTACTTTTCTCTAATTCTGAATTCCCAATCACCATAAATGACTTAAGTTAACAGTGATATTGGCAGTTTTACAAAACATGTCACACACACAGCAACCAAAAGATTCCAAGAAAGATTTACTTCTGATCTGATCTCAATTATTTTCAACTTTACGCACAAAACAGTAATACAGCAGACATTTTGTTAGTTATCCTTTGGAAATTTACCGATACAACTGGAATTTTAATCTTTTCTAAAACTCTACCAAAATTTAAACCATCTCTTCTTTTTACAAAAGTTACTCAGCTGAAAGTACTGCAAAGAGCTCACACACGTACGCAGCGAAAGGAAGGCAATGGCAATAGGCAAGATGTGGATTGCAGATTGCAGCTATATCAGATG
>JAQIXX010004582.1:0-15883 GCA_034700605.1 Willowsia nigromaculata
AAGGAGCAGTAGACCCAAAAGCAGACCATTAGACCAGACCACCGAGCGATCATTGCATCCAACCCAATCCACCTCTCTGTCCTTCTTCCCTAACATCATCACGAAGGAGACGACGACGGGAATAACAATAGTAATAATAGCCCACAAATGAGAAACACATGACGATGTTTTCTTGTCTCAGTTGTCTCCTCTTCCTTTCTTCACATATGACTCATACCATTTATTTACTAATTACTTATTTAAAGATGGAGTCCTGTTTAAAATAGGAGATTGTTAATTCTCTCCACTCTTAGGTTACATTTATGAGGTGTAGCGGAATCTGTGCGGAAATGTCGAGGGAACCCTCCTCCAGCAGGTCTCTTGGGAGAGTGGGGACGGATGGTTGAGAGGAGGAGACGAAAGCAACTCTGTTAAATAAGCAATACAAGTTAAAATTTTTTGAGTATGGAAGGTGAAGAAATTAAAATAGGATCGACCTTAAAGAATATACGTATTAGTGATTAGATTTTTCTGAGGTGATTTCCAACGGTTAACTTTTAACGCACTTTTTAACGAAGTACAAGACGACAACGTTGAAGTCTGAAAGTGTGAAATTAGAAGAGCTCATGGAGATGATAAGTTGACGTTACTGAGGATACAGTGGTTGGGCTTAACATCATCAGATATCAGAGATGTGATTATCAGCTGTTGAGTGCGCTCTGCGAAGACAGACAATCTATGGAACTTGTCACTTGATGCAATAAAATAGTTATAATAATAATTTAATAATCTGCTAAAAATATTAATGTCTGATTAAAAGTGAGCCTTGTTCTTAGTCCTTGTCCTTAAGATGTTCATGACACTAAAATGTATAGTTGGTAGTTTTTGATGAGTTTTGGAAAGCGAAAGTGGAAATATTTAAAAAAGCGTTAAAAATGACAAGTCACTTTGTTGGGTACAAAGAGAGATGACGAAAATTTGATAGCAAGTCATATTTATTTTGTGGACTTGAGAGTGGAAAGTTTGGAAGTATTTGGAAGCAATAAAGAATTCTATATGTACTTTGAAAGTGAACTCGTGACAGAAGGGTTGAGTGGGTGGTGGAGGTGCTGGACATTTGGGAGGAGGGATTGTGTCAGCGGAAAGGGTGTGATTCGACAAAGCCTTTTTAATCGAGTTGCCAGACAAGACTGTTGTTGTTGTGGTGAAAGTGATGGGGGAAGTGTTTGATGAGAAGGTGGTGCAGGATGGTCGAAAAAACTTTATTGAACAAACACAAACTGCTCGGAAGAAACGGGCGGAAGTCATGCAGCGTCAAGAGGCTGCTGTAGTCATAATTCGATTTCTGAGAAGGCTTGTCCTTCGAAAGAGATCTAGAGAAAGAGCTAAGTATGTTTAATCAAATGGATAATTTAATTAGAATGAAAGTGTGACAACTAAAGTTTGACATTTTCTCTGCAGGGCTGAATTTTTGGAGTTGATGAAGTCCTTCAATTTGGGGGATGGGGATGGAAAACTGAAATGTCTTGTGTTTTATGAAAAGGCCTATAGACTGATGAGAAGGACCTGGTTTGTTGACTTTGAATGTTTGGAACAAGTTTGTCGGTGAGTTTACCTTTTCGTTGGTGTATTTTTTCTGTGTTTTATCTGTTTTAATCCTTTTTCTTGTTTGAAATATGTAGGTATATAAATTGGAGTGCGACACAAAGGGATGGCCAATACTGTTACTTGTCAATTGGCATGCTGAAGGACAAGGCTGTGCGGTGGCTTCAGCATTTGAAAGATGTTGTTTACAACTGCTTGAATTGGGTAACTAAATACATCTTGTCAATTACTTTCCTGTCTGTCACTTCTAGTTGACCTGACTCGATACTATGCAATCAATTATTCTGTAACTTTTTTAGCTGAAGGAACTGCGGCCGGTTTTGGTCATCGACGTCAACAGAATGGCTCTAGTCTTGACGACTGTTGTCTTCCTTACATCCATTGAGAAATGGCCTATTCTCAATGAAGACAAGTATAAAATGTTAAAAGTTCCAATGCGTCGATTTACACAGACACAAGTTGTATGTTTGAAAACTGGAGGATTCCTGAAAACTGTGAACGATCTCCTGGAACAGGCATTTGCTCGTCCTGGTCAAGTAAGTTGGATTTATAACTAACTGGCTGAACGCCTCAAATGAACGTATGCTCATCCTTTGAATAAATCTTTATATTTTAGTTACCATTAAAGCGATCTTGTTTGTGGGCAATGGCCAAGTTAGTCAACCTCACTTACCAAAACGCAGACTCGGAGGGAGCGGAATGGCAAGGCTTAAAGGAAATGATACTGAGAATTTTCGTAGTTCCGGGATACATTCATTACGTTCACGCAATGTGTCCTGAGGCCATGGACATAACCAACTTCCCTGAAATGGTACGATGTGCCGCTGAGGAAAATCTATCCGAACAAGTCAATGCAAATGATGCACTATGTATCCTTGCCAACTTTGTGCAGTTGGGAGAGTACAGTGGTCAACTAAATGAAGTCTTTTACCCTCATTTCGCTGTAAGCTTATACTCTAATTTTAATGTTATCTTGTGTATACATATAGAGCAACAGCAACGATTATACTGTTTTGATTGTTTAAATATTACAGAAACTTATAAACAACCTGTTGTGGAACAATTGTTTGAAAAAGAGTGAAGGGTCTACTACTCGAAATTGGCATCCCATTTTGGGCTGGATCGACTGCCCCGTCAGGGAATCTGTGATACAAAAGCAGTCTGTTTTAAACGAACAACTGGCCTTTCTCTGGGGACTGGCTTATCAAGAGGCGGTATTTTTTCCACTGTACACGTTTCTAGCCAACTGTGCATCCAGCGCTCCTGCTGAACCAGCAAGCAAGTCCAACTCTCAGCCTCATCTTAACCATCAACATTTACAACATCAGCCGAGCACGAGTACTTCCTCCCTGCACTCCACATCTAGCGCCGCATCCTCCAAGTCAGCTACAACTCTCAAGTCAAGCCTTGTGAAGGCATTCCGGAAGGCGCTTTTCTTGGATGGCATGCAAGGGAACAGCGGCGCCACAATAAGGCTTACTGCTGAAATCACTGTTTTGGTTTCAGAAGCTTGCAAACTTTACTACAACATTTGCACTTCGTTTTCGCTGTTAGTATTTATTATCTTCGAAACTTGTTCAAATTAGCATGAAAATTTTCAATCTACATCTGGATTTTTTTAAATTTGATCTGTTTAATATAAAAGGTGCAAGCTGGATTTCCTTACTGGGATATGTTTCAAGCAATCCTCCAAATTGCTGATAGCCTTGTGGCAGTTCCTAAAACTTACTGGAGTTGGGGTCAAAGACTCCGCAGTAAAGTCCTGGGCTGAACTTCTACTTAACAATACAGAACCTGTTCAGGAACATTTACTGGTGCTTTCGACAGACGCAATGAATCATTACATCACGTAAGCATTCGATTTATAGTATGACCTAATGATTTATGTCATTTGTGCGTTTGTTTGTAATGATTTCCTAATCGTGTGTTAATTCATTATTATTTGGTTTATTTATGATACGCAGCATTTTGGATGATCATGAATTTTACGAAGCCCAGCCCGTATTTCGGATCGAAGAACTTCGACAAGTGTCTGGTTTTCTAAACCAACTGTGTTATCGCCTGATAACCCATTCCAATTACCACATGATAAAGGATACGATTTGGGCGTCACTGAAAACTCTGCTGATCGCTTTATATCGGAGAGATTGTCGCAAGCGCTACTGTCCCGATGACCATTGGCTGGTGGAAAATACCAAAATGAACCAGCTCATTGTGGACATTGAGAAGGGACGTAAACACGCCAAGGTAATTTAATATAAGAGTTCAAACTTATCTAAGAACTGCATCAGAGCGTTTCAACATTTTTACGGATTCTTTGTTGTATATTGTCATTAGCGCGTGCTATATGACATGCCACACGTGCTACGAGAAGACCACAGAGTTATACTCTTCCGAAAATGGGCAGCTTCTGAAAAAACTTTGAATGGTGGCTCCTCGAGTTCCTCCTTGGAGGATATTCCGACAGCTTCCACTCTAATTACTATTCACAGGACCAGAATTGTTGAAGATGGATATGCGCAGTTAGCAACGCTGACGCCAAGTGCACTGAAGGGAACAATCAGAGTGAGGTTTCAAAATGAGTTTGGGCTTGATGAAGCTGGAATCGACCAAGATGGAGTTTTCAAAGGTACGTTTGTCACATTCTTATTCAATAAACATTAATGCTAACTGCTTGATTTCACTTTACAGAATTCCTCGAAGAAACAATCAATAAAGTTTTTAATCCTTCACTGAACCTCTTTCGAACTACAAATGAAAATTTGCTTTACCCATCACCAATGTCTTTTCTTCATGAGAACCACCTACAGCTTTTCGAATTTGTGGGGAAAATGCTCGGCAAGGCTGTGTTTGAGGTAAGTTTTTGTGTTTTGAACTCTTAATATCAGAATTGTTTGTTTAAATGTTAACCTTGTGATTATTTAGGGCATCGTTGTGGACGTCCACTTTGCCCCATTTTTTCTCAGTTTGATGTTGGGTCACCAGCAAAGTGCATTATTTTCAGCGATAGATGAGCTTCAAACCTTTGACAAAGAATTGTACAACTCGCTGAATTACGTAAAACACTTTGATGGTGATGTTTCTGTAAGTTCCATACTGCTAAAGAAAACCAACCAGTCAACCAGTAAAGTCACTGCTCGACTGTTTCAAATGACAAAGAATGACTCATGTTTTTCTTTAAATATAATATGCAGGAACTAGAGCTAACGTTTTCCGTGGACCAAGACATGTTTGGTGAAGTAAGAACCACTGAATTATGCCCAGGAGGGAAAACTATCCGAGTGACCAACCAAAACAAGTAAGAATAAGACTTAAGCTATTGTATTATTATGCTATTAAAAATTATAATGAAATTATTTGTTTCTGCAAATACTTTAGGATCGGATATCTTTATCAAATGGCGAATTTTCATTTACGTACACAAATCAAGGAGCAAACGAGTGCGTTCGTCACCGGATTCAGATCAATTATATCCTCCGACTGGCTTCGAATTTTTTCTCCACTTGAGGTATTACGCTCTTAACCACTGATAAATTTTATTTGACTATTTGATTGAATTTCTTCTTTTTGCATTTGTTCAACAGTTGCAAAGACTAATCAGTGGCGAGGATTCCGATATTGATTTAGTTGACTTGCGACGTAATACACAGTACTATGGTGGATTTCATGACAATCATCGCGTCGTCTTGTGGCTTTGGGAAATTCTTGAGAATGATTTTTCAGAGGAAGAGCGACGTCTGTTTTTGAAGGTTGGTTGTCTAAGAAATGCGTCCGTATTTTTACGCTCCACTTTGCATCTGTCTTAAAAGATTTTTGTTGTTTTGTTTGATTAGTTTGTTACCAGTTGTTCAAAGCCACCTTTGCTGGGATTTGTAAATCTGGACCCACCCTTTTCCATTCGTTGTGTTGAAGTTAGCGATGATGAAGATACGGGGGACACATTAGGTATGTATTTTCACTACGTTTAAGATATATTCTTTAGTCAACGTTAACAAGGTTGATGTTCATTGCAACTGATGATGGATGTATTGACTGGCTTTATCGTTTTTATTGCAAATTAGGGAGTGTCTTACGTGGATTTCTAACAATTGGAAAACGGGAAACCATAGGTCGTCTGCCAACATCATCTACGTGTTTCAATCTACTAAAGCTTCCTCTTTACCAAAAGAAATCTACTCTGAGGGAAAAGCTTCGATACGCCATCACCGCAAATGTGGGATTCGAACTGTCTTAAAACGTAAGTGTTTACTAACAGCCAAGCATTTCATTTTAATCGAATAAGCATAATGTAATAATTTAAATGTTGCTCAATGAATTTTTAATCATCAGGAGTGCTTCATATTCAAAACTTCGCAATGGCATTGCCAATAGTACTGTAATAATACAAACTGCTGAGCATTTACGCAATGCATTTGAAAATTTAGAATAAGACGACACCCTTGATATTTCACAACGGCGGACATGGAATTAACCAGATATACAGTGTCAAAAGCATTAGAGTGTTAAGCAAATGAGAATAATTTAAAGCGCATATTGTAATGATGTATGAAAGTTAATCTAAATGTATTCAATCGAAATTTTTTATACTCTGTGATATCAGCAACAACAATACAGCAAAAATGATCCTTAGACAAGAACAAAATAGAGACACTCTGCCTCCAAATATATTATCGTGTAACCAGACTTTGTTCCTTAGCAATCTGGAAATGAATACATTAGATTTTAGTATGTATCTCTATGATGTATGATGATAGAGCAGCAAAATACTTGTGTATTGATGATACATTATATGTGAAAAATAAAAGTACAAGTAGTGATGATTTCATGCCTCCTTATAACTTTCTTGCATATTTTTTACAAACATTATTTTATCACTGAATCGAGAAAACCATGGAATTCATCATGCATCATGACGGTTTGAGTTTAATGACGAGATGTGATTCCAATGATTCCACATTTGTTTCTGCGTCCACAAATATTTTCCTTTTTTATTCTGCAATATATGTAACATTTATAATCTGCATTTATAACTTAAACATAGTTATCACACTATATACTGATTATTTTTAATTTTAGAATAGAATATGATTATCTGTTATTTTAATATTCTTAAATGTACACATATATGTAGTTATGTATATATATATTCATATATATGTTGATTTTATAGTATATTTTCACTAAAATGTACTCAACGTCAAAAAATCGGATGAAGTATGGGTTAGTCGTCGTTAGCGTTAACCTTCCTTTGGGAGTATGTGATAAATATAATATTTAGTAATGACATTTCGGGCAATTTTAATTGCAGTACAAGTGTTTCTTGATGCATCAGCGGTTATAATAGATTAGAAAAATTTCCCGCAGTCAACATTCCCTTATTCTTACTTATTCATAGATAATCTTGGCTAGCTGATTATTTGAAAATATGTATTCTAACTTTTATACTTAGCGCTAGTTACTTTTACACGTATGAACCACACACCATACACAGAATAATAAAATTGTAATCTCTTCGCTTGATTTCAAATCAATTCGAAAAAGAATTTCAAGTGAAGACTTGGATACCAGTTCAGCTTGATCTCATCTCAATAGTATTCATATCTATCAAGTTATAATAACATTAGTAATAGTAGTAAAGTTTTTGATTTGCGAGTGTTTCGTAGAAAATTTAATTAGGAAAAAATAATTAACACAATCAATCATTTTCATCAAGAATGGGGAGATCCCTCTGCGTAATCATAGGAAATACTCATGCATTCAAACTTTCACACACACCCGCGATATTATCATTCTGTAATAGTTTCACTGTTATAAAATCAAAAGTCAATCTGCACGGACGGAGTGAAATTCGACGAAATATAGTTTTTCCTGTGTGTAAAGTGCTTTTGTGTGTACCGTCTTTTGGACTTTCGAACAGAACGAAACAAAGTCAATAAAATAGCTCCCAAACTAATTCGTAAAACTAATAATAACAATTATTATTATTATTATATGGATGTATTCAATCCCTAACTTTAAAAATCTGAAGTACTTTTTGATTGCATAGCTTATCGATTGTTCACCTAGTTGGTTTCCCCATTTCCATACCACTTTGCATATCTTTTGATTATGATAACAATAACAGTTAGATAACCAGGAACATTGTTGCTGCAAAAGTCAGTGGACGACTATTTCAATCAGAACCACTACCAGGAATGGTTGTATTCACGCAGTGAAAAAAAAATCATATCGTATATAATTGTAATACAAACAAAGTAAAATGTGGCACTATATCTTGCTCGATATATTTTCTCATGTGAAAAATCTGGCTTCTTGGACTACTTATTCACTAGATTCCTTGCTCATCAATTTGTTCCTAGTTAATAAAGTCCCCACTTGATTATATCCAATATATCAACACAATCAGAAGCGGAAGATAAGTTAACTGCCTTATTTTAGCGTATCTTTCCATTGAATATACCGTAATATATCAACTGAATTGTTGTGACTTATCGAGCTGGCTGCATGGTTCTTACTAAATTCACACAATTTAATTTCAGTGTTTTTCTAAATTTAAAAATGTCAAAAAACTACACAGCCTGTGTGACACGCATGACACGGGCTCTTCATTCCTATTTCAGGTATGCCTCTAGTATTTCACATTTTAAAATGAATCATCTAATTTTACACATACCAAGTTTTTTTTCTATCTGATTGGTGTAACAATTCTGGTCATATTTGCATATACTTTCATTTCTAATCGTTCCAGTTGTGACGATTGTAAGAAATATGGGTGGAGAGAAGATTGCAAGTATTCTTAATTGTTCTCCGATATATGGTAATAGTACAAATATATTTCAAAACTTGCAACTGGTTACCATTTCTGCTCCTTTACCTAACAAGTCACATATTGTAGTGTTTTGCATGGTGTGCTTTTTTATACGAGTTGAATTTGTTGTTCAGTTATTTATCACTGTGACTAATAACAATTAATACTAAATAAATCAAGGCCGTAAGTGTCATCGTGATTTTCAGTTTTCGTTTTACATAGAACTGGTTCGGTTCTTAAGTAATTGTGCTCACATACCACCCACGCAGGATACAAAATTACCTACGGACATGGCTTCTTTCGCAAATCTTCCAGTAACAATAAAAAAGAACCAATTAAATGAAAATTGGTAATACCACAATTATTTATAGTTTTACTATATATGTAAACGTAATAAGCAGTAACAGTGCTTAATTTCATCTAACCAACCTAGAAAATACTTATCATTAGTAATACAGTAATTAACTAACAAATCTAACGCAAGTATTTACTCTTGGAAATTTTCAAACAAAATCAAAAGGAAAACAAAGAAGTTGGATTCGAAAAAAAGAAAAAAAGTATCGAAAAATAAACAATTAGTAATTAAAGTCGTAGGAAAAACACGCTTTACAAATTATGGTTAGGTATTCCTAAACACCGCATTTGTCAGCACCATGGACAGCACGAGCAAGGTACAACGAAAGGATGTCCTTGAAGTAGAGTTCTTTTGAGGCTACGCTTTCAATGTCTACGGAGTAACGTTTGAGTAATTAGGTGACATGTGTCACTTTCTTACGGGAAATCAATAACTTTAAGATGATTAGATAGAGGAGAGCACGTAAGCGATTGTAATAATCATTAATAGCAATTAGGTTATAATTGTAATTAACATGAATATACTGTATTAAAACTTTAGGCTCTTTTTTCATTCTGATTTCTGAATTCGTATGTAATTTAGTAATTGCAGTATTATGTAATGATTAATAATAAAGGTAATGTTATCATGTGTTTACATATCAGGATTTCTGTACAGGAAGCATTTCTACAGGTTGATTTCTATAATTTACAATCGCCCATATAAACTTAACAACGGTAATTCAACAGAGTACACGTTGGTTGTAGGAGAGGGTGGATTGGATGGGCGCTGGATTTGAGGAATATTTATTACGAAATTAAAATATATCTGGACACTTCGACCAGTCCTTCTTTTCTTTACATTTCCAGTATTCTCCCTTGAATGCATGCACCACGTGGCCTGTGGCTGAGTCCTTTTCTTTGACAAACCAAATGGGCTCATATGGTGGAAATGGTCGACCTGATAAAAATAAAATAACAAATAAATTGCATCATATTTTTTTACCATAAAGGTTTCAATGTAAAAATGGCCAACAAATGCCAGCATGCATACCTTCATTAGATGCTTGCTCTGCTTCTACTTCACGTCTACGACGGTTTGCACGCTGCTTCTCCTCCAGCCTCACCTTTTCAACGTTCGCATCATCCCATTTCGCTTCTTCCATCAGACGCTGATCTGGTCTTAGACGGGTGTCTGTGAGCGCCACTCCTGGTTCAGGTTCATTTAATTGGCACGCGAATTCGGTGAAGAAATAGTATTTTTCAGCGTCGTCCCTATTTCCATCCATGTCAAAAATAAAAGTTGTAGCTACACGAAACATTAACAACATGCATGATGCACGTGCACTCTGTTCCATTGAAGAAAATCACTCACGGTAGCGGTCGTCTACTCCACATAGTTTTAGAAGGCCCCAGTTCAAATGTTGGCTTCCCACTTTTGTCCGTATCCTTTACTCTAAGCACCTCACATCCTTCTATTTTCGTATCCCAGGCTCCATTTAGTACAAATTTCACATTGTCATCTTTATCCATCACGCATCCCGTCACCTAAGTTTAAAAAATTTTTTTTATACAATTAAGACCACACGAGATAGAAAAACACGAACTAGTTAAGATAATTAAACCTGATTGGCTAACCTTGCGTTGAACGTCTCGGTTAAAATAGGAATATGGTATATATTTCAAATGACACTTGTCTCCAGTGGTATGATTAGTAATCTCCATTTCGCCATGATTATCAACCCAGAGTTTACCAACAATAATATTGTGAATTGTGGTTGTCACTTTACGCCAAGTGTAATGGTTCCCTACGTGAATATTTAAAGAAGCACATTTGATGAACAAGGTATTGGTAGAAGCAGAATTTTTGAAAATTTTAGGTTTCCACTTACCAGAAGCATTAAAACGCAAATGAGCTATCCCCATTGGGATAATTTGTAAATACTTCCCTCTGAACTTGGATGACATTGTGAATTCTTGTAAACAGTTCCATCCCCGTCCTTCACAGAATTGAGCAGCCATTGGAGGGTGATGGCTAACTTGTTCATTAATACAGCGCCATCCCAAATCATCATTTCGATCACATTCGTAAGTTTCTCCCAGTAATGGGTTAAATGGTTTCCCCGTGCGTACCTACGCATGCAACCACAAGACTTAATTTTCTCCGAAAATAGAGTTAAGATACAATAAAGTGATTAGGTACCAAAAGGAATGTGAGCACTTACCGACGTTGTAGCATAAGAGGATACTGTGAAGGCCGCAACGTAACTCAATTGCTCACACGAGTCCGTGCACTGCGCAGCCCGATCTAAAATGTCACTATATTCAAAATCTTCAGTCAATCTTTGAAGCATAGAAAGTGGCTCCGAAAAGTTTACAGGCATTGGAATTTTTGTCAAGTCCTTCCCAATACAGTTCTTCATTATACTCCACAAATTAAGGGGATAGTTAGGCTTTTGTTCAGGCAATCGTTTGCGGCGTACTCGCCGATCCTTGTTGTAAACTTGTAATGACCTTCCATTGTCCCCTGCATACTTTGAACTCTCCTCTTTGGCGGTGGACTTTGACTGAATAATAAACCAACGTATTAAAAAAATGAATTAATTACATTCCAAAGAGTAGTACGTTTAAATGTTTTTTCCTTTCAAGTACGAACCTTAGATCGAATGCATCTCACAGTCTGACTAGCACCCTGATTGTTTTCTTCAGCATCACTGTTGGAGTCGGATTGTCGACCTCCCTCTGATTTCTGCGACATTTTTAAAGGCACAAATTCAAATATTTTGTTTAAATCAAACGTCTCGTCATATAACACTTTGAGTGCATGAATTAAAAAATGCAGACAAGTTAAAAGAAATACCTGAGAGTCAACACTGATCCCACTAGAGGTTCGACGGTGTGTTGAAATGGGCACGTCCACGGTAAATTCAGTTCCTTGGTCTGACGTCTCAACAGCATCATAGTACACAGTTTCATCGTCTTCATCAGATTGAACAGACCCTTGGATTGAAACATTCATCCTTCCCTTATTTTTTGACTTTGAAACGCCTTTTTAATGAGAAGTGTTAAGCAGCGTGGAAAGTCCAAGTAGAAGTCAAAAGGCAGTCGCAGGTGACATTTAATTTGTCAGCGTGTGGATTGGATTTACAAGTTAATACAATCGGATCGAGCGATTTTGGCGAGTGATGAGGATCAACAGGGCAGCAGCACAGGTTACACAGAAAAATATGTAAAAAGCCAAATACACAATAAGGGCTCACACATTCAATCAAACTATTAATTTACTTCAAATCACCAAAATACATTGCTCTCACAGCAAACTAAGTTCAAAAATAGTTACTCGTGAGTGCACACATTAATGTCAAAATACAATGCGTCGTCACTATCACAGCCACAATAAGTAAGTAGTAGAATAGGTGCGGTGATGTGTGTATCAAATGGTCTCTATCAAAACTTTAATAGCAGATAATAGATAAGGATACCAGTACTAGCCACTAGTTACTTGTACGACATATCACCAAGTCATTTCACTTAATGGGAATAAGAGTTCAATACAGATTTTGTAGGTGCTACTATACTAGTCACAGTTATCACAGCAGTTGGACAAAATAGCTTAAAACCTGAGTCATGAAGAATGTGTCAATAGCGATGAATGAATCTTTTCCATGAGATAAGAAGGGAGTACAAAACACGCTACTATTATTATGGATAAAGATGGTACACACAAGGAGACAAAGAAATACGAAAGTTTAGCTTATCTTTAGAGCAAAGACCGGACTGGATTAGATAGACCGATTGATAATTTCATGTTACACTACACACTCATCACACAGCAAACCATGCTCAAATTTAAAAACTATTGCTTGCATCTAAAACTAAATGACAATGTATGTTTCTGCAAGATTAAATCAGTTCTTAACTTGTTAATTGCATCGCTGATAATATACTATTCATATATGTGGTGAGTTTGATGATACAGGTAGGATGAAAGATGTGTTTTTCTGGGCACCTGTTCTCTTCAGATAAGAACAAGTGCAATCATCTTGGTCGTCATATTATATTAAACCATGAAGAGCAAAAATGTTCACTGCCACTTCCCTTTAAACTTGTCACTCAGCTCAGAAATTGAGAGATTAAACGAGTCCTATTATCTACATAATTTCATTCAAATTGAAACATTTTTTTTTTCATATTGCCCAGTCCAGCTATATGCGAGATGTCCATGAAAAACAATATTGATTATCAAGTGGAAAAAGTTAAAAAATATGTGAGAGTCAGCAAGAAAAATTTGTTGACTCTATACTATTCTAACTAACTGTATGACTGATTGCATTCGATTGCTTTCCCAATGACAGTCTCAACAAAGCTCAAGCTCATATATTTGACGTTTACTACTAATTTTATTTACCTTTGATTCTACTTTTACGAGACAGAACAAACAAGCCTATTAGCACCTCAATACACCTGTATTCCACTGATATGTCGTGTCAAGCGATAATGGTCGTATGTTGAACGATTAAAATATTGATAAGAGCGATGATCAGGTGAAGCTTGAAAACAGTTGAACCTTCCCCCTCATCACAACACATTTAAACTCTGCATCTAAGATTTTTGCAACTTAAAATTGAGCCATAAAACACAGATCTACTTAAGCACCATGATTAGTTCAAGGAACTGATCTCGGATTGGACGACCAAGATACTTTAGGCTTAGAGATTATCGTACAGATAATAGACAAACCAAACATTGGAAGATAAATGTCCGCAAGAAAACTTTCACTTTAGTGAAGATGACTAGCTACACACCACAGTCTCAAGGAATGTTCTAGTTTGGGAAACGATGATCATTAAACTAATCTCATATCCTTCTCATTTAGCCCCCGTTTACAAAACCGCATACTTAACTACGAAGAACTCATAATTCTAATTTTCATGATATGATTTCATTCATTTTTCATAATAATCTTCTTGTGTCATGTCAAAACCGCATCCACATTCCATTTTACTCGGCTATATTTCCTAATAGCATTGCAATGCAACTTGCATACAATATTCGTACATCACCATAAATGAGGCCGTTGCTGCAGTTTATATAGTCTCTCCCACCCGAGATTCATAATTATTCGTTTGCTTCTTTTGTTCATCCTCCTCTAAACATCGACTGCATCGTCGTCAATGACCATGATGTGATTATAGTCTCGCGTCAGCGTAATGTTAGTTTCTCTACATATTATCTTATCTACACCGAGCCGACTTCCAAGGAGACTATGTCCTCCTTACTCTTAATGTGTATTTAGCGACATATCACACGCTACACCGAAATGAATCTTACGAATCATTAAAACTTTCAACATAGACAAATTCTGTCTCCTCCAGACCGTGCTAAGCTAATTGTGAACGCAATAATCCAACGAGAGAGAGCACTCAAAAACACTATCAATTAGACACCCCAACAACGGAAGAACGCGTCACCCAGGCACACAACAAAACAAGGTCGCCTGCTACCATCGTCACATTTTCAGTTGTCTTCTGACAGACAGTCGAATTTTAATCCTCGTATGCGACATCTCCTTTACAGTTAAGTAGTACATGTGTGAGCAAATGCCACCACTTGAACAAAACGAGGATGAGCAGCAGCAGCAGTGAAGATGATCACCATCATGATGACAAAAGCCTCAAAAAAGTCTTTTGGATAAGGTCAAACTGAAATGTTACTGTTAGTAGTGTAGTGTGTCATGTATCATGTATGTATAAAGTATAATGATAGGAGAATAAGGACCTTTCCCACATTCTCCTCTTCCCTCATGGTCAACGTCATTCTTCTCATGCAGGAAAGAATGAAGGCCAAATTAAATCGCTCACAGATTAAAAAATATTTCTATACGTGCGAGCATACATTCTACACACTTCCACACTACCAAACTATTATTGTACTCGCACTCTCTCCCGTACAATATCTCTTTCCTTTCTTTTCCTCTAATAGTCTAATAGTCTGTGCAAAAAGTCTCCGACCCCACTTTTTTGAAGATAAGCTGCTCAGAGAAACTACTGTAGAGTAGATGGGGGAAAGACAAGTGCGAGAGAAACAGGAAGAGAGCCAGCAGAGAAAATATGTTGTAATACGTAACAGCTGAAGATGTTTATCGACTCATGCAACAAACGCAAAGGATGAGCACATTATGTAAATCCACAAACTATAGTCTTCTCCCCTTCCTCTTCCCCTGTTCAGCTATACTAAAAAAAACCGCACACACGGAGGAAATGTAGAGAGAATGAAAGGAGTTTACGAAGTGAGTCAGAAGAACAATTTAATAGCGTTGTATATCAAACACATTTAAGCATGTCATGGATAATGATGCATGCAAAAGCAGTGGATGAAAGTATGCATAACTCTTTTTCCTTATGTCAGAGGAGGAGGAAATACAGAAGACCTCTTTCCTATAAGATTAGATTAGGGTAATAACATTATCGCCAAGATCATCGTCATCATCATGAAATCGCTATGCTATGTATATAATACGCAACACACAGCGCTAAAAAAAATGCTAGCATAACATGAGCAGCAGCATCAGTAAATAGCATTTCTATTCATCATTATGATTCCCAAAACACCATCATTACACCGCCAACATAACCACATCACCAGCCACAATAGCACTCGTTAAAAGGAGAAAGTTGCTGGTTTCCCTTTGAATGGTTGTTACAACTACTGCTACTACTAGTACTACTACTTGCTGTGTCTCTCTTCACTCGACGAGTGCTTTCCATCCGCTATTTTTACACAAACACTCGCACCCTACTATCATGCATTGCGTTGGTAGCCAGCAGTGAAACTGCTTGAGGGATCTGAGTAGCGGAAGCTACGACGCTACACGCCTCATCAACAAAATCTCTGTTACGAGCTCCTACTCTGAGGACAGACAGAAGACAGTTGAAAATCAATGAAATCAATTTACTACGATGTCAAGTCAACAAGGAAACAGCTTGAGACTTCTCAACTTTCTTTTCTCTCTATTTTGGAAGAATGTTTCTGCTGTTGTTACTTCGTTCGTTATCTGAGCTAGTGATCACAAAGAGAGAAGAGTAAAGAGCCCTACAGTTAATCTGGTCGCATCATGTACACAAACTTTTTGTCACCGATTTTAATGAAAATTGGCAG
>JAQIXX010004583.1:0-15882 GCA_034700605.1 Willowsia nigromaculata
GAATTAGAGATGTTGGATTTGCGATTAGAGATGTTGGCCTAAAAAAAATTTAGTGGTCACAATTCTCTAATAGGCAACTTTAGAGAATTGTGATGTTAGAGAATGTGTCGGACTACCAATGAGAACTATGTGTTACACTTTTTCATAAGTAAAACATTCAAATGTGTTCTGCCCTAAATATTCCACCCATGAAAATAGACAATCATAATTATGAAATTATTATTTTAATTACGCATGACCCGAGGAAGTAACAGGAATTGTAATTAACACGGCCAACTTTATATCGTGTTACGCGACATATGCTCCGCATTAACATGTTAATTATCTCTGGAAAAAAAATCTTTCTCCAAAAGGTATATACACATTCTAACATATGTAGCATAAAATTTAAGCATTCTTACAAGGGGTAAATTTTCTCCGTCCGTCCATTTCTTCTTCTTCAGCCGAAAACGTCAATTTATTTGTTAATATTATTTACATCATTAATCTAGCAAAATAACATTTTTCTTAGCCCAACCCTCTACTACCAACTGATCTCCTGAGCAGTATGCATATGTCCATACTAACTAATTCTCACCTTTTTCCTTTCAAAGATGAAGAGCTGTACTACGACATGTCAAGACGAGAAAGAATCCGACGAAAACACAACTGTTGTTTTCTACACTACACTCTATTACACAACTATCAGCTCGTTTTCATTTTCTGGTGGTGCCAATTCGAAGGTATGTATGCCTCTACATGGCTACCGGACTGAGCAGTGGTAATTATTGTGTGCAAACATGGCTACAAAAAGAGGGCTGAGCATCTCACGTCAAAACAAACAGAGGTTCATCCTTTCCTCTGCCCGAGCTCAGCTAGTAATGTGTACTTTTTAATTCCTCTGAACAGAGTGGATGATGTTATATGTATTCTAATGAGAAGATGAAACCTGCCATGCAATGCTCTCAATCTAACACTATCAAACAATCTTATAAAATGCAAGAATACTTATAAGAATATATAACTTGTTGTTTGACCAGATCAGTCAGATATGCACATGCACCGCATGTAAGCAGTAAAAGATATTTAATGAATGCATGCATGAATATATCAACGATGCATTTTTACATCTCTCTGCTACGATACAGAGGAAAACCAGTAGTTGAAAGGTAGACTCATTAGCTTATTTAATTTCGTCTTAAAATTACAGTGTGGCTTTTGTTACAAGTCCCTCAATTAAGAACGAAGGGTAAAAGGTGGGTAAGCGTTGAGTAGCGTTAGATGACGGTATATTTATCAGGCGATAGTGTTTTCCAGCTGTAGGACCAAAATTAAATATATATAAAATGGGCGATAACGATTATTATCATTATTGTACTCATCATACAAGCATTCATAGGTTGTAAGGCTATTTAAATGTTTGCATTACTTATTTCCGCTCAACGTTAATAGATGTGTAGCTAACAATTGTAACATTTTGTAGCCTACTTCCAGTGAACCGCAGTTCATAACAGAAAATGTGTATCTAAATCTAACAGTAACGGTCAGCAAAAGAAATATTGATTTATAAAATCAGACAATTTTCCCGTACACAAAGAAAAAATGTTACTTGTGAGAAGAAGAAGAAAGGTTGAACTGGGACATTGAGGTAAGCAATGCATACAGATTTTAAGCTATTCAAGATCATTTTCTTCTCAGTTGGAAACATATCTGTAGAGAGGAAACCTGTTAAAGCAAGAATAGCATTATTAAATTGATGGTACAAGTGTACATCGTGTGCACACAAAAATGTTGATAAATAAAAGTGCAAAGAATCAATAGACGTTTCTTCAAAAAAACAATAGCACTCCACAAAATAATTGCAGAAAACAAGTTATCAATTCAAATCTTATGAATGCAAAAGCAAATGTACATGATGACGAACGATGTCCGAGATCTAATTTCGTTAATCATCATCGTCATCAGAGTCACAGCTTTATGGATTATTCGCCAGTCATATTCTATAATGATCTGCAAATACGACTTTTCTTTTCGTTCATTCTTATTCCTGTATGATCTTATTAACATTTACTTGAACACATATTTGTAGAGAAACCGGCTTGTCAAGTTCGCTCTGTGCTCTCGGACAAGCCAGCAAGAGCACCGAAGAGCTTTAGCGTAAGAAATTAGGTAAAACCTCGAGCATAAGGAGTAAATTCAGTAAATGTTAACTAGTGGACAAGCCAGCTTACATATTTTGATGAAAAAAAAACTACAAACGACCGACTGACAAGTAAAAAATACGCCAGCTATACTGATGCTATGAATGTATAAAAAGCAAGTGAGGAGGTGAGGATGTGGGGGAAAATGTCTCATTGAATGTGAGAAGCACGAAGATATTTCGTACAACCGGTCTTATTTGGACATGGTAGGTTAGACATGTCGTGCCAATGTATCAACTCACGGCTTGACATTTGGCACCTCTCTTGTTTCAAGGTAGCTTTCGCGTGATTAAGGACTTTTGTTTTTTGGCGGTGTTGCATAGGTGTCTACGTAGATTTTAATTTTTTCTTCCTGCGTTCGTGTAGTTGCTTTCACACACTCATTCAAGTTAAAAGAGGCTGATGATGATACACCTCAAAACTTGCTCATTTCAATACGTTCTCTGCTAGACTGCAACTCCTCCTCAATTGTACATACCTGTTTTTGCACTGTCAGTTGACTGCTGTTTCATGTTTCATTCACATTGTACATCATGTTACTGTCCTTTCCCAGCAAATAAGGAGGAAGGCAGCAGTTAACAGAAACAGTGTCGCAGGCTATGCTTTCGAATTTGAAATTATTATTGAAGTTATTACATATTATGCAAATACACTATGCATAAAACAGACATGTTGAATTTTGAAGGCATGTTTTATGGGAAGAAG
This sequence comes from Willowsia nigromaculata, assembly GCA_034700605.1. NCBI lineage: Eukaryota > Metazoa > Arthropoda > Collembola > Entomobryomorpha > Entomobryidae > Willowsia > Willowsia nigromaculata. The sequence continues at coordinate 2,886 of JAQIXX010004583.1, forward strand.
AAGTACCTTATCAAAATGAGTATTTCTTGGATTCAGTGCAGGAGCATTTTAACAGGTTGCGTTATGCTTCTTGGGGTCTAATATAAGTCAAATGAGAAAGAAACGAAAGGGAGCGAGAGACTATTTTCAGCCATTTATTTTCCACGTCGTGTGTACCATGTCATTGTTATCTTGCTCGTGATATTATTCTACATAACATCAGTCGGATGGATTATTATTACCAGTTTTGAGTAGGCTCATAAGTACCTCTCAACTCAGGCGGTGGTTCATCCATCCCAAGTCGTTTAATGTCGGAATTTGTAGCCAACTCTTCCCTCCTTATACTGTGCAGCCCAGCCCCGTTTTATTTGTTCTTCTGTGAAACTTTGAAAGATAAATAGTAATAACAATAATAATAAGCATGACTGCGTCGTAGAGAAACGCAGCACACAAACAATTTCTCGGCTGATGTTAATATGTGTGTATGATTTATTAAGAAGAAGGCGAATTTCTCAAGACATCTCTTTAGCAGCTCCTTTCCTCAAGCTTTGCCAGTTTATCTCCAACAACCACTAAAATGACCGTTATCATAATAGAGCAGAGGGAAATGTATTTTACGCATGTGGTTATATGAGTTACCACCAGCTTTTTCTCAATAAAATAAAATACTTGAGTACGCAATAAAATAAATCAAAGCAACCTGCGCGTCTCTACGTTCACAACGCGCACGTCTAGCCATCACAGCTATAACTCTCGACCTTGTAAGCGTCGAACAATGAACTTATGTGATTTCTGGTTGGTGATCAAACGCAACAATACTAGTTATCCGTTTGTTATTACAAAGAACACACATCATTTTCCAAGCTACAATGTGTGCTGGGCTCCTTTGAGCATAAACTTTGCGATGATGACTAATAAAACGAGCCTTAAAACATCAATAGCGCATGTCACATGGGTAATAACATTTTGTGTGGTGAGTGTGGGGAGAGAACTCTCTGAGCCACACAACTGTCATTGTGAAAGGATTGAAATGATGGCAATCGAAACTAAATGTAATATATATACAATGAAACTACAATGAAACCTCTGCGAGGACTTTGTTATCTACCTTATTAAGAAAAATGAAAAATTACTCAACAGGCGGTCGGCCGTCCTGTGTCTATCGAACCAACAGACCATCTCCTTTCCGTAATTTATTGTTATTGTATGATATAATACCCAGGTTGTATTCTAGCACACACACGATATATGCGCATAAAATATATTTTTCAATGAGCTCTTGTGCTCTTTCCATAATATCGATGCTTCAATCAGGCACGGGATATCACCCACATCTCATTGACAATAATGGTAATTGCATTCAAGCCAATCCTACCACATAAAAATGATCAAAATTTTTTCAAAATTATTGTAACTGTAAAAGATCCGTACGACTTGATAGAAAAAAGCAAAGAAAGAAGTATGTTCTCTTCTCTATAGTTTCTATACATGTTTCTGAAAGTCTGTAATCGTCACTTGTTTGTCATTTAATGAAGAATTAAAACCTTTAATTTCCCAGCCACCCTTAACGTCCGGATTTGGACATCTACACGAAACTGATATGCAAAGCTATTCCTAAATTCAGTGAATAAACCCATTAAAGGAATGAACACACGTTAAATTCCATATATTTCCCAGAAATTAAGTTTCTATTGTCCTTTCAAAGACAAACAATGAAACAAAAACAACACTTTTGAAGATTATTAGAGATTTTGTGTAAACGCTGAGAGATCTAAATTTGAAGTTTTTCCATGTGCCAAGAATTCAAAGGAATTGTTGTAAGTTGTTGTAACATAAAAATTCCCAATGCTATCTCAGCATATAATTCTTCTGTAGAGGAGATTTCAGACAAACATTATTATTTGAACGCATTTATTTTTGAATCCCTCGAAATTTAAACCAACAAAGCTCCATCACCCACAAACTTCTATTTTGGTTGACCATAATAATAATAATGCATTAGGTAGCCAACAACATCGTTTTTCTCTCCCATTCTGTCTCTCTTTCAACATGCACAAGACGAATCAAAAGGAAGACAAGGTAAACTTTATTGGCATTACTGTAAATAAACCAATACAAAAAGTGCAATGCACCCAATAACAGAAAAATACCTTCTTGCCAGTACACCTATGCCAACATTGAGCTAAAATGCTTGTAAACCTCTACTACCGTGAAACTCATCGTGATCCACATCATCATAATATCAAAAATGGATATTGCATACTCATTTGCTTGCATTTACATCTTCCTGAATGTATTTACAGAAGGAATGCACGATGAAAAGTCAGCAGAACCCATGTCTACGTGTATTTTTACGTCCTACTTTTTATTGAGAAAACCCCCTGTCCTAATCAGTGTGGTACTAGGATATTTTATGCATGCATCAAATATTTTAAAATACAACCAAGCAAGGAAAGGATCTGCTCCTTTAGAGCCCTAACCATTTTCTTCTTGAATAGATAAATTTTGATGTTTTCTATCTTGATGCAGGATACATTACAGCCAACCTATCTACAATAGAGAATTATGCAATGCCACACTGAAGATAATTTCGTCCAAAACTTTTGTGTAAATTGCCGAGTAAATATACTACAGCTCTTCTCAGGAACCATAAAATATACCCTGAATAGTGCATTCGAAATCCCATCCATAAAATAATAATAAAACTATCTTTTACTTTTATGGCTTTCTCAAAGCTTTCATGTTGGACTGGTGTCTCCACATGCCAGATGATAAACGATGCTGAGTAGGTACACTTTTTATTTGTTCTGATTTTTGGTGGTCTACAATGCAAGAGCCATAGATTCTCTTTCCGTTTTGTTTGATTTTAAATTAATTTGAGAAATGATCAGCTTAATAATGAAATATGATTTAAATACATGAATTAACGCTGGTACTTAATATTCTTAAGGTGATAAATTTTTCTACTGATATTTGAAGCGGCAAAAGGACAAAGAAAACTAAAAACCGGTTAGTTAAGCGTGATATCTCCGCATGAAACAAGAAAATGCACATCATCACGTCATGTCATCAGTTCTGCTTAAGAAAAAGAGACCTATATGTGTAAAAGTGCCAGAGGAACATTATTATATGTTTAATATGATGGCTTAAGGTGCATAATCGCCCTTCGCCCGTGCCACCGGTAATACACTCGCTAGAAGCCGCTTCGTTTTTGCTATAATAACCGAAAGTTTTTCTTTGGATCCATTCATTCATTAGGTTTTCGTCACTTACACTCTCCCACAATCAAACCTGTCTATTTGCTTCATCAAATCAGTAAGACATTTGGGATTTTGGTAAACATGAATTTTTTAAAATATAACTATATGGCATAGATATTTAATATTATAGTGTGCAGGTTGACGGAGAAATGCTCGTGTGGTGTAGTACATGCGTCTTTTGTGAAGTATTTTATGCATGGCTCGTTAGATTTATCAACCAGAGTGAGTGACGGTGTAAGAGCAAGAGAAAACGAGCACACGGCAGTTCCTCAGCATATCCCGCTCAGCAGCAGCAGGGTGACGACTGACGATACAACAAGGCAACGACAACCTGAAGCCTTTTTACATGTCACAACAACACTTCCCCAAGAAATCGAACATGATCAATTTCTCACTTTATTGCATATGAATGTCGCTTTAGTTCCCCTCGCTTCCTCCTTTTGTTCGGATTCCAGCTTGAAACGACGACGAAGAGTAAACATTCATACAAGAAAATGAAGTGTACCTGACGTGTAAACGCCAGTTTGCTGCTGGTGATGGTGAACAGTTTGGTGCACAACAATACACACCAGCCATACGAGAATATTTTTCAGTGAAGCGTGGCTAATACATAACACCAGTCCGCTCACAATTCTCTATTTCCCTGCTCCACTCACTGCAACTTACCACACAGGCTTATTCATGCTTTCACCACCGCCAACAATGAAGCGGCGACGGTGATAAACAGACACCGTATTATCAGGGCACATCGAATACTTACTCCGACAAAACTTGCTTTTTTAAACATCGTATTTGATTACAACTTGGGAAATATACATAGTAAAAATGGAAGAAGAATAAGGAGGCTCCTTCACTGCGAAGAAAACGTCGAAATAATAAAACCTGAAAGTTCTAAATGACAGCAATTTTGAAATGCCTTTCTCCATTGTTGGCCATAAATTATTATTATTCATTCATACATTCATAATACCATTCGTATAAAAGCATACTGTAAAGTGCGATACGTATTATGCGTGCATATCAGTGATTAGAAAGAGGTCGCAAATATACGATAAGAACCCTTTCTCATAGACGGTAGCATTTCACAAAAATCCGGCCTTAAGAATAGAAGAATTGAAAAGGAATGATATGCAGATTATGTACTACCTATTATTCTCATACTAAACAACGTAATTCCTGGAATCAACTTGGCATCGATCCTCTAGGATGCGCTTAGGTAATATTGAGTCTGAATAGCGCTTCAATTATAAAAAGGTTGATGCTAGTTGAAAGCTGGATGAATAGTGAATGGGGAAATGAAGCAGGATGCTTTCATTCCTCTTCTTTTTTACATCAACATCACGACCTACACACACCTCAGTCGAATGGAGCCGTCATTCACACTTTATCGCTGCGAATTGTTGTTTTCATCAATAATTCCGATTTTCTTGGAAGTATCATTCCACTAAGTACACGTATCAGTGTAGGAGTGGTATATTATGTATATTTTAGGCACTCTCACAGACAAAACTAGAGAAGTATCCATTTCTCAATAAAAATGTTTCTTTTCTTAAAATTTTTTGCTCGTTTTGAAATTCCCTGAGATACTTTTTCTATGTTGCTGAATACTGAACTTTGCTTTGTATTTCCACTTTCCAGTTTCTCATCCATTATTACCACTCTACTCGTATGAAATTATACTGGCTGACTCGCAAACGGACTGATGAATTCCAGCGTATTTAAATGAGGATTTTACAAAAAATCTAAGAGAGTTATAATGTATTATTCACGTTGGTCCCACGAGAAGAAAGGTGCACACCAACACCGGTGAAACCTATTAGTCAAGCGATTTATCAACTGTCAACAAGCTTGTGCCAGTGAAGTCTATATACAAACATATCACATCAGGCCAACGCAATATACGCACACATAAAATGTATACATCGATAATATGTACGCGGAGGGAGCTCATGGCACCACTTCATCTCCGAAACACATTAATCACCAACTGCTGCCGGTGATAAATGTGTGACTGTGGAAAACTGTACGACTCCGGCTACTGATGGTGGTATGCAAAAAAGAGAAAATTCCAGTAGCACGTCCTTCATAACAAGTGCAAATTATCACCAGTGTGGTAGCCAACTTTTTAACATTCATGCTCCAATGTATGTTGCTTTTATCATGTGTGTTCGTAGGTGAAGTACTTGTACTATCACACACGCCTGATTTTTTTCTTCCTCTTTAGCTTTTGAAAACATTGTCATAAAACTAGTCACAAATATGTCTAAACATCATCAATCCAAGAAGGAAATCCATACGCAGCCTGTGCAATCGCTTGTAAAATCACACAAACATTATGTCATAAAACATTAAAAATTTCTCGTTCTCATGAATTACTGCTTTGATGATGATCATCTGCAACAAATGTAAATAAGCAGGCAATTTTCAGTCAGTTTTTTTGGGTCGGTGTGCTCCGCTGTAGTCTGTTTGATACGCTGTTATCTACAAACTTACCCTACATAAGATAGATTCGTGATCTCTTAATCTGTATTACTCAAAACAGGAGTAAATAAACGCTCAAGATATATGGCTGCTTTTCTAAGCAGCAATGAAGCATGATTTTCCTTACAAGTGCGTCAAATTAATCAAAGTGACTTGCTGTTCAAAAAATTAGGGAAATTCCCAGTATTCGATCGTGAAACGAGCAGAATGATAAGATAGATGATTGCGGCTGAGCATTTGCATTGCGTTGTTGAGTGTATGAATCAACTTGAAATCTCCTACTAATCTAAGAGCTGGTACATTTGCTTTTATATTTTTTCTCTTCGTCACATTTGAAATGTCAACGTGGGATCGGCACTTTAAATAAGCCGAGTGACACATAGGCTAGTCGGTTCTTTCACAAACGGAAAAATGCCCATGAAACAAAACGATTTAATGGATTGTTAGCACAGACAACGTATGTCTTTTTACTCTAAACCTTCTCATAATACGGTGTGCTTATCTTTGACTTGTATCAAAATTCTTCATCATCATCAAATAATCATGCTATTTTGAGGTGAAATGCAATGGCGTACATACAACATACATTACACGATCCTAGTTCGCGCAATTTAAATATTCTCCTAATGCAACATTGCACCTAAACTTATAGATTGTGTGGTTGAGTGAATATCCGCCAGCTTGAAAGCATTTTAAAGCATTCCTCACCGAGAAGCCTTAAAACTTGTTTGATTTTGTTTGTTTGACACATGGGCATATTCATCATTATTGTTATTATTTTGTTACTTGGAGTAATTATTTTACTGATGTACCACATTATTTTTATTGTTATTATTTCTGCTGTGTGGTAGTGGTGCTGAGGAAGATGAATAGGGTGATGGGGTGACCAAACCAAGTAGATGCTCCGTGCACATACAAACAGGCCTAACAAAGAGGAGAGGGTGGTAAGGAACAAGGAGAAACTTGGAATGGGAACGAGCAAATATCTAGTGTTACACGATATCTTGTGTGATACATGATACTCTTCTATTCTTCAAAACTTCAAGCACTATGAGCACACCAGCAATTAATCTTAAAGCGCTATAAAATATGCAAGAAACAATAAAAACGCAATCGAATGGACCATCCTTCTTCTCAGACAAGTAATAAGGAATGAGATTCTCATTTTCTTATGACGACCTATTGTAAACATAAACATTATGCCTTTCGTCGTCGGCGCCGATTCTCACTTCAATGCCGACGCATTAATTACTTATATGAGGGCTATTAGCCACAGTAATAAAATACCGTCCAATAAAGAGTATTCCGACATAAAAGCATTCAACGTAAAACCCCAATCTACCTTATGTGTATGCAATATGCATGCGTTGAAATAAATTTATATGGCCAACTTTTATTCACACGAGCATCGTTTCCACGCATTAACGATCCGTTATTTATTTATGTGCAAATTGTGTACACTGCGTGCTTACGCTTGCATTCACTTTGCAACATTGACAGTGTAATTGAAAAGACTTATACTTTTAACAAAACACTAATTAATTGCGGCAATCAAATACAATGGTATTTAAACATAATTTTCATCTTTGTCTTAAAGTTATATATGCTTCCCGATACCAATTTCAAATGCCAAAGTATACTTAACCGAGTTAAAACTCTCTGAAACTTTACTACCTTCTTGTTAATAAATTCATAAAGATTCCTCTTGTGTGTACAATTTTGTTATGTAGACAGTTGTAAAATGTCCAAATGTCTATTTTTACCGCATACTGAAGCAATGTAGAAAGAATCGGAAACAAAAAATCGACTTTGCTTGATAATACAATTTCTTTGTGTATACAAAGTTCCGCTCCTTCTTCAGCTAATACTGTTGTAAAACCAATGGCTCATTCCATACAGACATGGAAGGTTACACCTACTTACATGCATCATTACATCTTGTACCGGAATTTAAACCAAAATTTTCCAATGTAACCAAAAACTGAAACTTTTAAGATTTGGTATTTCTAAACTTTCAAAATCTTATGTACATTGTTAAATGCACAAAGGTACTGTCATAATTTCGTAGAATACACACGATTCGTACAAAAAGATACACATTAATTAATACATGAGATCACTTTCATCATGCAAACCAGAAAGAAACAATTAGCACTGCTTTCAGAGATCGCTGAATTGGTAGCAAGTATCTAGTGTCATATCATGTTCGCTCATTGCATGCATCAAAGCTCACGTAAGATTTTAATTTAAGTAGGCGTAAAGAAATGATGTAATACAATACGAGTTGAAAGCGAGCAATCTTTCACAACACTGGTGCTCTTTTTGATTTCAGTGATGAGCAGACAAAGATAGATCCAACCAAGCCATATAAATTCCGGTGTCGTGATTCGTGAGTGTAATTACTTTTTCTGAGTTGTCTTGGCGAACGGCGAACTATTTGTCGAAACGCCAATGCTGTATACAGTAACTACAAACTAACGAGCAAAAGACTTTCCCCACTGCTGTATATTTAATTTAAGTTGGCTGATTTCGTTTTTTTAACGCCATTAGTTTGAGCACTGGTAATGCATCAGGCGACACCTTGAAGGCACGCTTGTATTTAATCTGTAGTGTCTTAATTTTTTACCATCTTCATACTCAACAATCACTGAATGTCATAAGTGCTAATGATAAGGAACAGAAATGTATGCTTACGGGAACTTACTTTTAAAACTTTTCTCTCTTATTTTCTGACATTTCCTTGCAGCCAATCACTACAAATCCTGAAGTCTGTCTGACTGAAGACGGTTTCAATACTAAGTTGGAGTCATCACACCTGTCTACTCAAAACCTTTTCTTTCTATCGATCCATGGTTAGATATTGCGACAAACAAAACAAAGCTGATTAAGTAAACCATCATTTTAAGGACATAACGATAACACCCGTGCATGTAAAAATCTTTTTATTTAATTGTACACATAAATTGAAATATAATTAAGCAAGTTCTTCGCAACTAGATTACGCTTTTTTTAATAGCTGTCATTCAGTTCAAAATTAATATACTTATTTCAGTTTGAGTTATACCCTGACAGAGAAGGGGATAAGCGTCCTTTTATCATTTAATTTCATTATTCAAATCCTAGAATCACTTTAAAATTATATGTTGAAAGCTTTCAAAACGTACAAGGAACTTTTTTAAACCCATTCCATTCATAGGAATATTTTGTCATCAAAATTTGCTGGCAAGTTCCTTTAAATACGTCTTATAATTTGAATTCATTGGTAGCTTGTTGCATGCTCTAAATGTCAACGAATTCGTTTGGTTGGTTTTCATGATGTTAGCCAAAAATAGATTGTACTCTGCAGTTTACAATGTCTCTGTTGTAGACTACCTTTCCCCCAGTTGTAATCACTTATGCACAAAGAAATAAAATAAACCATCCAATTACCGCGGGTAAACTGCGATTTAACTCATTTTCGTCTTTGCCAAATAAAACGATCGTGTAATAAACGCTAAGCAAAAAAGTTATTATGTGATGGGCTGTGTGCAATCATGTTAATCACTTATTTTATTATGATGACTATGTGATGCCGATGATAGCAAGTGCTTCGCCACTGGTGAAACTCTCAATGGACTCGACACAATACAGTGCTTCTAAATCTTCCAATTTAACCAAATATGTTATATATTTGCTTTGAGTAAAAAACGTCCCGAGGAACCCGAGAATAAAGTTTTCCTTTTTTAATATTTTGCCTACAGCAAAGCCCATGAAATCACAATGCTGAAAATAGTATACACGAATTCTATATAGCTTCCTCATTCTTGAATCTTTCCCTACAATCATTTGACAAGTCCTAAAACAATAAAAACCATCTTCACACAAAAAAAAACACACACGCACTTACATACTTTTTAAAGATTTACTAGTTTTAAAGATTTTTTATAAAGATATAAGTAGAGTCGTAGTCGTAAATTAGAGATAAAAAACAAGGCTGAGCACATCAGTAACTAACAAAAAGCAGTTTAAGACAACGAGACATTCGCATAGAAAAAGTCACATATATTCTCATAATCGACAACAACACTCATATACATTGTAGGAAGTAGAGAGCAAAATAATCTTGGACAATTCTTGATGAAATACACAAGCAACGAGAGGAAGAAGTTTCATATTTAAGTAAAGTTTTATATCGTTTTGTACATGGTTCCTCAATTTACGAGGATTTCTTAATTCACCATTTGAATTGCTACTTTGCGAGAGAGAGATGGAAGTATGCAGGGAGAAAAAAAACTTTCTTCGCTAACAAAACATAGGTTTATAGAAATAAAGGGGACGAATGTGCGAAGAAAAATTTACAATATATTTACTCACAATGGAACACCAAACTACAATATATCTGTATATTATATCTTCGCCTTTCAAACCAGCCAAATAAACTACCCACATTTTCATGAGTATCTACATATCTGTGTGCAGAATCTATTCATCCATATTATACCTCACAACTCAATACATACATTATGCAACAATTCTGTTGAATGACTTGAGTGAGTGAGTAGTGTTGCGCTCGCTCGTTCCGAGTTCGCGTTTTGTTTCCAGTTTGTAGACACTAGACTCGTGACACATCTTTCTTTTGTGAGTTAAACAAAACTTTTTTTCTCCAAGTTTCATTGCAATCTCTTAGTTTCCAGGCTGCGTACTTTCAACTTGTAAAAATTTGTATTATGCTACACCAACACTATATCTAGACCTTAACGAAGAATTATTTAGTTGGATGCTTTCGCGATATATGGTGCTCATATAGGTACACACCTTCAATCTCTATAATATGAAACATCTACTGACAGCTTCTCCATTATAATATATAATTCTACGAGATCATTTACGTCAATCTAAATTTCCACATTTATTTCGTTTTTCCATCATCGAGAGTGATCCACAAAGTAATGTGTACTGGGTTAAATCTTTTTATGAGATCTCGACGAAGAAGACGTCACGCAAAAGGGGAGTCTTATGGTGATTATCATATTTTCGCTTGCATGACGCTGTCTTCCGCATAGTTTCTTTTGTACAGTAGTCGCTTTAACGAAATATATCGTTCCCCGGTTTCTGTATTAAAGTTCTGTACCGCTCTGCGTGCAACGCTTGCATGTGGCAAAAATGAGTGGCTTTTTACGCAAAGGTGTATCCGTTTTTTGAAATTGGGGGTTTGCTTCAATATTATTTTTTCAAGCAAATGCGAAACATTTTTAATAGACGTAAAATATCATTAATTTTAAAATCCAAATTGCAACGCTTTTATCGTGGCAAATATTGTTGATGATACAGGCTTGCGACGGTAATTCAGTAGTTATATTAGTATATAGTATAATATGAGTATTATAATGAGGGCTAGTTAAAATACAAGCTACAAAGGATTTTGAGAGACTGCATCCGAATTACGCCTTCTTGATTTCTACCTCTTTCATGATTTTTGGTTGCATTATTTGTAATATAAAACCTAAATCGTCGTACCCAAAGATCCTTTTGCACCTCATTATCATGATTTGCATTTCCTACCAAATCAGATAATATAATATCAAATCTTATTTTGACGTTTCACGCGTTTCCTTAATGCAATGTTGCTATTAACCTTTGAATTTTCTAGCCTAGAAATTATATACAAAAATAAATACGTTGATTTCCAGGCGTCTGCTATAAATATAAATATTATCAACGAATAAGTTTTCACTTAAATGTTAACATGTAAATAAAAACATGAAGTGTACTGAAGTATGCTAATGACTGTGTTTGGATTTACTACTCTAGGGACATAAAATATTATATAATAGCTATTCTGATGGTGAAATGAAGAGTTAGGGCACATGTGAAAATGATTTAGTTAACGCTTTCAAGCATTTGCGTTTCTAAAGCAGTTAATGTATTATACAATATTTTATGGGTTGACAGTGGAAATAGAATAACCACACAACAACTTTCATTTTTACTGAAGCTGCTAACGAAGAAAATTACATCAACGCATACCATTCTTCTCCCGGGCTATAGTATATATGGCATTGTGATGTTGGAGCAAATTATTTTATCTAAGAAATAAAAAATGATGCTAGATAAATCTCACGCTACCAATTTACATACATTTACAATCTTCTCCTCTGGCAAGCCTTTTACATTCATCTGTAGTATTAGAAAGCTAAATTTATAGAAAATGGATAGCCTCCTCGTCTTGTTTCGAAGAAATTCACAGGCAAACACTGACAATGTCCAACTAACTAAAAACTACAAATAGCTTTACAGACACAATTGTCAGTCAGATTTAGCTGTCAGTGACTGTAACTGATTTAACGAAAAACAATGACAACTTTTATAAGTAAGGTATATACAACAAAAGAATGAGAGGTCTTATGTCCACTAATATTTGACTGTGTGTGTGTGTGTGTGTGTGTGTGAAAATTGAGACAATTACACCTGATTTGAATTGAACAAAAAGGATTTCATTTACCCACATTAGCCTCCCCAAACCAAAAGCGTAGCAAACATACTCACAAGAATATAATAAAATTAGGATCATATTTTGTGATTTCGGCTCGTAAAATTTTAAGGAAAATGGACCATTATGTTCCCTCTTGTAGGGGGCATTCCATTTCAAATCGTCCCTTCAAGATGAAATAAAATTCAAGATGAACAAAGGTCTTGCCGATACCCACTCTGCGAGAATGTAAGGCCTTTTTAGTTATCTGATATAATGCTCTTTGTGTCTTTACATCAGCTCTCTGTTCAAGATCGTTTGTCCAGTAGTGGTAATATGGTATGCACTTATAGTTTTTACTCTCGCTTGATGATTGAGTCGATTGAGAAGGGTCACTTGACAAAGGCAGAGTATGTACATTGCAGATCCCTGACTAACAGACCGCTTCCGTCGACGTCGGATCGACTTTTAGAGATCACGTCAGCATTACACAAACACCAAAATACAAATGTCCCCATGACAAAAAAAAGACAAAAAATGTGTTCCCCTGTGAAAATGGCAATTCTTAGGAAGAAATTTTGTGAATCGTGTGGATCTACACTGCTCAACAATACATGTACATATAAAAACGGATACTAAGCGTCATTCCGTCGAGAATTCAATTCGGTTTGTCTTGTATACAGACCTTTTCCGTTTTGTTTAAAAACATCAAAGATGTAATTTCATGAGAAAAACAACTGAAGCAAGCTGTATATGGAGATTGTTATACAAGTTGTATAGTATCCAGAGGTAATCCATCAAACCACAGCAGCATGCTGGACAAAAAACT
>JAQIXX010004584.1:0-15876 GCA_034700605.1 Willowsia nigromaculata
AATAGGCCTGCGAACCATGCATGGCACCATCAGTCCAACGAACAGTCGCATTCATTGCGCTCAGATCAAGGGCCTCAACACCACCTGGAGGTCCAGGTGGACCTCGTATCTCAACTCGAGCAACGCTTCGCAATTGTCCCACCCAAGTCAACACCTCACATTCATAGTCCCCACGATCCACTAAACTTATGTTGAAGATATCCAGGTAGCCGGATCTACTATCTACACGCACACGGTCTATTGTTTCATTGATACGAAGTCCATTATGCTTCCAGATATATGCTATATCTAAAGCGTCATCAGCGTCCGCTCTGCATCTCAATGACAACTGCGATCCCACTGCGGTTTGTAAACGTTCTGGAAGTGGCTCTATTAGGACGGGGCCCCTGAGAACGGTTAAGCGTCCGGAACTCTCGGCTGTGCCCAGGTTATTTTGGGCAATGCACGTATAGAGACCTTGATCTTCTCTGGATACTGGATAAATGAATAAGGCTCCACTAGGAAGAATGCGACGCCGACCTCCAGCACCAATCATATTCCCATCCTTTTTCCAAGTAAATCTTGGCCTGGGAGCAGCTTCAGGATTGCAACGAATCGTTACATTTCCACCTTCAGCGCCAAGAATTTCTGGATCCACAGGCCGTTTCTTGAAACTTGGTCGTAGCACTGTACCACAAATAAAAACGCCTAGTTATTCTACCAATATACATATTATATATTTTTTACTTATAATTATTAGACATTTATATTTTTTCGTACGGAGAACTCGAAGTTGTCCTGAGGAATATTTGGCTGCAAGCGAATTATTTGCACGACACTGATACATGCCTGCGTCCCTTTCTTCATCCAACTCACGAATAGAAAGAACGTTGTCTTGAATCACGTAACGGCCAATATCCCGCTGAGGAAGTGTCTCTCTCGTCAGAGGCCGTCCATTTCGATACCACTGGTAGGAAACATCAGGTATCCCAAAGGCTTCACATATCCAAGTCAATTCTGCGCCCTTGTCCATATGCTTGTTTCCAATCGGAATGATGAAGTCAGGTGCAGCTGTCGGTGAATAGATAAACCATTATTGTTGCAGTATTTATAATAAACATGGTAGTTTTTGGTACTTTTGTAATTCCTGAATTTTTTACCTTGTATTCGAAGTTGGACGGAACCTTCAATGAACAATCGACTGTTTGTTGCTCTACAAGTGTATTCTCCCTGGTCACCAATGGTTACATTCTTTAACGTTATGACACGATTGTTATTGGATAATATGGCGCTCCTTGGAAGTCCTGAGCCTCGTCTTGTCCAGTTATATGATGGCACAGGGCTGTTTACAAGAATCATGGCAAATTTGTAACCATTTATATTCTTGCTACAGTATTATTACGTATTAGCAGTTTGCTCGAAACTTTAGTTGATGAATTTAACTTACTATCCAAAGGCGACGCACTCCAAACGAACAGAGTCTCCTGCCTTAGGTGCTTCTGGAAATATCTTTGGGAAATTGTTGGGGAACTTTAGCTGTTGGTGATTACCTGGAAGATATTACAAAAACATTGCAAATAAATAAGTCTACAGAGAAAATTTTCATGCTTTGTCTCATTAGAATCATGTTTGAATATATTTACCATGCGGAATCACTCTCAACGTGAACAAAGGTCCATTTCTTCCCGAATCGGACACCTCACTTTGAACGTTACAACTGTAGTTCCCAGAATCACTCATATCCACACTAGAGATATACAAGTTTCCATCGTATGACACAAAAACCCGTTGATCTTCCTCCAAAAAGTTTGGAAAGTAGTTTCTAGACCAATAGTAATGAACGCCTGGAAAATGCTGCGGTGGATCACAGTATATCGCTTTTCCCCAGAACTGATTTGCATACTCCGACGTTCGCTGTAGAATAAACTCGGCAATGTAACCAAAAGAGAGACTGACAGACTCAGAGATGATTGAGCCAAACATGTTGCTAGCCACACAGTGATAGTTTCCCCGGTCGTCTTTCTGCTTTGGCTCATGGATTATCAGGGATCCACCACTGACTGTGTATTTTGAGTCTGTCAAAGGGTCAATTTTAATGGACACCAAGGTACTGTTCCGATATTTTTCTTTGAACCACTCATAAGTTGGGGCAGGCCATCCACCAGCAACACATCTATGTTTTCGTAGAAAAAATGAAGTGTAAGATGATGTCACTTACATGATGATTTGGTAATGCATTATATGAAGGCTTGCTTTCACTTACGACAACGAGACATAACTAAGAGGAACGGCTCTGGAAATATCGAAAACTTCAGATTTAGGCTCTTGAATGAAGTACGGTCCTTTCGGAATCTTTTTAACGTCAGTCACTTCCAGGCCATAGTCAAAATCCCTCGTATCAATCATTATGTATGGAACACGGGACAGTGGAATCTCACAAATGTATTGATGAGGTTCCTGTCCAGTAACCTTCAAGAGACCCCATATCCCAAACTGCCTTCTGTCTGTGTAACTATAAGCGAGGTAATTATACTGCTGGTTGAAGGTTGGTAGTGGTTGGTCTTGCAGAAAGGCTTGATCAATGTTAATCATCGTCGTTCCATCAGAGTTTGTCCAAGTTCCTGGAGATATCTCCCTGGTAGAAATGTACCATGTGCGATGCTGTGAATCCATGGCTCTCAGTTTCCGCACGATAAACATATGCTCCTCCATGTTATTCAGACTGACGAGGTCAGCATCATTCCCGTATGCCTACATATAGATTATATGAAACCGTCCAATTAAATTTTGGAATGAAATCATAAAAAGTTATTGCTTTCAAAAATTTCCCCAATGCGTACTTGGCAATTTCTCTGAGCCTCAAGTCGAGTGTGAGTTGGGGACTGCACGAATCTGTAGCAGGACTCTTTGAAAGTATCCCATCTTTCGGGGCATCTTTTTTCCTCATTCCCCGCAGAAAATGTAAAGCTAGGATCGCTTATATCCAACCTTGGCGTGTATGAGCCGAAAGGATCCCTTCGGTTGGAAAACGGATTATATGTGTCTTGACGTGGTGGTTGTCGTGGTGTATCAAATTGATTGTTATTGTTATTATTGTTAAAGTTATTATTATTGTTGTTGTTGAAGTTATTATTGTTGTTAAAGTTATTATTGTTGTTAAAGTTATTATTTCCGTCACGCGGATTGGGTGTCTGCTGGTTAACTGGATTCCCAAATATATCTCTGGGTGGCTCCCTTTGTTGTGGATTCCCAAAAATATTATTATTTGTCACTGGAGGAAATGGAAACTCATTATTGCTCCGCTGAGCCAGACCAGATTTTCCCAGGCTAACAATGACTATGACAACTGTCAATATGACAGTTTTAACCGTGCACGCCATTTTCCCTGTTGCACTCTAGAAACCCATTCCCAACAAATTTTTACTCTTATTGTTGGCCCTTGTCAGAATCTTCCGGCAGCCACTTTATTTCAATAGATATTCCTAATTGCCACAAGAGAAAATGTTTTGCAGCAACTCACTCCGCATTTAGGCAAAAAGAGCAACTGCAACTTTAGGACAATGGTTGCTGGACAACGGGCACCTGACAAAACTATGCAAAAATGACTCATGCAAGGAATTCGCTACCCTATACATAGTAGTTGACGCTGACAATAAATGACTGTTCAGATTATTTCCCTCAAATCGACTATGAATCAGAATGGGTTAATAGTGGATGTGCATGAAAGCCAACAAAAAACGGACGAGTTGATGTTGACGACGATGGCGAAGTCAATGTTGCGTTCCATAGCTAGCTGTGAGATCTCAGATCTCACATACCGCTTAGCCTTGCAATTGTTTGATTTTTTAGTAATCCAACGAATACTTGCACACATACATCTACCCCACCAGTGCTTCCTCTCCATTTCCTTGGCATTGCATCGTCAGCCACACCTTGGCAACACAGTTGAGTAGTGAAAATAATGGTAACGAAATTTCATCAAAGCATTTTTCATACCTGTTGTATTTTCATTGTATTCTGAGTTTCACAGACAGAGATCCGATACACAGCTCGTGAGCTGAGGTGAGACAGGTTGTTGGCGTTACATACTAGTGTTTTAAGCTCAGCAGTGTTTTCATGTGTTGGCCATAGCAACGCATTGTAAATTGTAAGCATACACATCTTGTTAGCTTTTCCCGTTTCTACAATACAATGTATGAGAAAAAGGGGTTATAATATACTGGGGAAACGCACATGAGCCTTGCATCTACTAACGCACCTACCTATTGTTGTTGTTACGTAATCTCTTTGATAATTTTTGTACGCTCGAGTTTCAACCTGCTACCTGTTCCATTTGGTCATCATACTAATACCTATACGTACAAACAAACATGTTTATCATAAGCTTAAAATGAAACCTTGTTCATGCATTTGTTTTTTGTTGAAAGCTCTATAAAAGCAAACGGACGTGAGTAACAATGCTTGACTTGACTCTCCAACGCGAAATGAGTATGTTGGCTTTGTGGCTTTTTATTGTCAAGGAGATTGGTCAGAGATTGAGGCTCGAGATTCAGAAAACAAGTGGATTGTTATCAATTCATTGCATTTTTTTGTGATGGCAGGAGAACGGAGTAAAAATAAGGTTTCTTTTATGGTTATTATTATGTGTATGCTATGGTGTATGCTTGTCATTCATGAATTTATGGATGAAGTTGGAAACGAAATACGGAAGCATGATGTAGGTTTGCTATGCTTTCCATCATGTTGGTGTAAATTATAGGTAGGCAATCAAGCCCATATCAAGTTCCCCCACGACATTTACAACAGCAACAGATAGCTGAGTGTGAGCAGGGAAAAATTACTGGATCTGAAGGCCATTTAGGAACGGTAAAGCACAGATAAATCAAACTGTTGTTGCGAGCACATTTTACCATTAGATTAAGAGATTCCAGGAAAATTTTATATTTTTACGCTCATCGTCTATCATCCATCATGCTTTTAGGCTATAATTGTCAGTTTGGAAAGCAATCAAAAAATCTACGCTCGTAAAGATTGGATAGAATTAGCGGTACTGTTACGTTTCATCCTGGAAAGCCTGCCGTGCAATGTGGAACATCATATAACGAATCAAATTGTATGTTTTATACCTGTAGTTTTTATAAATGCACCGAGTATCTAAAGTATCAACACCACATATACGAGACCGTTCTTCAAACCGCATCATTCTTTCTTTCACTTTCTTTCTCGTTTTCCCCCTTTCTTATATTTCATTCGTAGAGATTTTAAGACGCATTTTTCATCCTCTTTTACGCTTATACAACCAATTGTCTTTATCCAAAATACGCTGTGGATGGATATATATTATTCTTTTAGTTTCATAACGTCAGAATTTACATGTGTTTGTAGCGAGTCATTTTACCTTTTCAAAATCTAAAATAGGATCAACTTGCATGCAGAAATTCGATGAAAAGCGAACAATTTCAATGTCTACGTTGAATGTTGAAGAATACGCTGCACAGAAACAGCACACAGAATAAAGTCAATTAGTATGTTCGTTAAGCATACCAATTAATTGAAAAAGGAAAGTCAATTGCACGCCATTAGTAGTAGTGCGTCACTAATTACCAGTGCATTCCCCCTTGTTGTTCTCTTGATTCAATAAACCAAACCTGGTATGATATGAAAAGCTTTTCTGCACCTGTCTTGCCTTGTGAGCAGTGCTTTGCTTGCCCCTATTGGCAATTCATTTCTGCCCTGTAGCTTTCACTTTGAGAGTCACTTACGCTGATGGCTTGTCCTATTATTATTTCTATGAAAAACCTTGGTAATTGACAATGTATCTTCTAGAGGAATTGTATGCGTCACAATCAAGGCTCGGGTCATGTATCATCCAATGAAACTACCGAGTAAATGTCACTTTGCTCTACCTCCGCACTTTCTTTCCTTCCATTTTTTCATCTTTAATGCACAATTTCTAGTCCATCAGTACTCATCAAGCGCACAACTCAATGTCCTATTAAGCATAATGGCTACTCATTACTTTTGTTACAACGATGCAGAAACAAAGGAAATAGCTATGGCGACATTACAAGTACAACAAGGAGTCTTTTCCATAAAAATCAAATCAAGCATTCAGGGATGTAGACGAAAAGCAATTACTTCCAGTACTGAATATTGAATACATTCTTGTTTACTTTTTTCTCGTGAAAGGAATAACTGAGGTGAGTCTATGGAATGCAAGATTGATGTGAAGAAGGAGATGAGATGGGCTTGTGAGCAGCCTACACAGATATTATGCAGTCGCGTTCATCATTACTTCGAGAATAATGAGTCGAGCGAAAGCACTTTGGAGAGGAGAAAGTTTTATTCATTTTTTTTTTGCCATGTTGCCACATAGTTCACACTTTCTTCCCTTCTGCTGTTGCTCTTGCTGTGACCAAACTGAACCTCATTTTCAAAAGTCATTTCGTTGCTCTCACTTTCTTACCATGAAGCCTTCAAAATGTATCTTTATTTGCATTCCATATTCCACACTGCTTTTACAAGAAAGCGAAACAAACTACATTACATGAGCTACAGAAAATCATTAAAACCAAAATATCCTTAATTCATCTCACCTTGGGATGCCTCCATCCAGATGATAAAATCTGGTATGGAAATATTTTAGCAGGAGGAGCTGTCTAAATGACAGCGGATGTGTGTGTGACTAACACATCCATTTACGAGTAGGTCTTGGAAAAGCCTATAATATATGCATATTCTCCATGAACAGTTTGTTTTCGTCTTTCTCTCTATCAATTTTTCCCGTTGAGTGGAAATGCGAGAGATGCAAATATGAGACGACATCGCAACACTCAACCAAGCTCAATATTTTCGTTTATTAGATTTCTAGCGAAACTTTTTTTCCACGGATATTTCTATTTCTTCTCGTGTGTGGAAAAGAGTGCTTTCCGTTGCCAATTTTTCCGTTGTCAACATTATCACATTGCCACTTGCTCTTTCAATTTTTATCTTCATTCACTATGCATTACAGCAACATATACACATATTTAAGTGCAATGAAATTTCCAAGAGAAATATTATGTCGTATATGCTCATATTAATATGTCGATCAAGCCAGTTAGACGGACTGACTGAGCATCAGCATGAAAATGGATACACCGCCACTCCAAATAGTCCAAATAAAATATGAAAGCAGGAAAACGAAACAGAACGGTGAAGGCATAAAAAGTTTGGAGTAAATGCAAATTATCCAATACTGCCAAGTCAGTTTGGATGGCAGTGGCACGCACAGGATTTTTACAAGGATTCTAAAGTTGATGTATGCTCTTTGCTTCTTTGCCGACAAGATAATTTGCTAGCAAGTTTATGTTTATTAAGCATTTCATTTCCAATACTTCAGTATGCATCCAAGCAGAGTAAAACACCGAGTAGGACAGTAAAATTTCATATAATCTGTAATGATAATGATAGGACTGGATTTGTCGGTTAACTTGCCTATATTATATCGACTAAAGTGGGGCTAATAGGCATGACTATGATGAGTTTGTTCGCAAAGTTGATTTTTTAAATGACACAAGAAGTCAACCAGTGGAGTTTACATTTTCACTTACGTTGTGTGCGATGTAATTTACAATTGGATTCTTGCACGTGTAAACATTTTACCTAGTTCCATAATATCTTTGTGTTTTACAGTTGCTCGCTGTGAGATATGTTTGTGGACGACGGTGCGATTGCTGGCGAATCGACAAAGACAAGACCAGGAAGATGAAAAAATAGGAGAGAGCAAAAAATAATGTTATTATAACATTTACATTACGAGCATTACATTCACATGAAGAAAGTTGATAAAACAGGAATCAGGAAGAGATGTGTTTTCCCTTATTTGCAATTTCGAAAAGAGAGGAACCATGCAGAAGTTATACAATTTTGCATAACATATGCTGCTAGCTATTGAAACATGGAAAGTGAGATTGTGTGAAGGACATATACTTGTTATGCTCACATTTCAACTTCAATGCGATCGCCAACGGAACTTTGTTTGTATCTCATCATCACGAAAACGTCTATGTTGCTGTATAATATGAAAAAAGTAACAAAATATTATTACGTGGGCGGGTGTTATTGCTGCTTGTTCAAATCAGACAAAATCATTTCACAAGGGAAACTTGTTTTCTCGTCCTAGTTGGAAAAGTTTGAATTTATTGAGTGCTGTAATATGTTGTTTCGTAGATGTTTATATCCCTCTTTAATAATACGAAACTTTAATACTCAACACAAATGACAGACATTTTTACTAGCTGTATGCTTTTATCTAGTTTGTTTTTAAAACAGGATCACACGGAATTCTCAAAGAAACCAGATTCTATCTGGTAACAATTTATAATGAAGAAATAAATGAAAAACTGCTTATTACGCAAACAAATGTAAGCAATTTGGCTTTGTACAAACATATATGTAACATTCACACTTCCACACATTATTTAGGTAAAATTATTTTGACAGAAAAGGGTTACACATACAATAATAATATTTATAATACAATTCTGATTTAAAGCAACATAGCATATTTAATAGTTTGATAAGAAAGTCGTCAAGAGAAATACATTCATCGCTAATTTAACTAAAAGTCCACAGAAAGTCATTAATCTGCTGCCCCATGAAATATGAAAACCCTATCCCATGCTATTGAAGTTCATGACATGAGACATGTTCCTAGACCTGAAAGATAGAGTTAAATCATGACTAAATTTTTCTTGAACCTAAACCACGAACGAATCACTAATCCTAAGTCGACCAAGTCCTATTCAAGTACCTGCGAATCTATTGATCGATTCAAAAATTTTCATGCATGAATTTGATAAACCGTGTCCGTGCCACGCAGAATTAATATTTGTATTTTCTGACTGAAAATTTCTGCCAAGTTCCAAGATTCGTAATAGGCCCATTAGAATTGCTCCAAATATTGCGAGAAATCATTTTATTTCAAAGTTAATAATAAAAAAGGTCTTGAAAATTCAACTTAACCTAAATAATTTCGTAAGCACTGTTTCATTTTAAGCTCTAGATCTACCACCCCTTGACAGGATAGCTTATGGCGTGCTGAAGTTATCAACGACAACTCATGCATTTAATATCATTTCATTAAAATACCTTTCGTTGATGATTTGAGACTTGAAACTTGAAAGTAATCTTTTACAATTGACATCCCATTTCCGAGCCTCCACTACTGCCAAGTAGGCACGGATGTGACGAAACACCTACATACTTAACAAATGCTTACCATTTCCTCTCTGAGATAAAAGTTCCCAGCAGTGTGCGTAGGCATACTACTATCAAAATCGCATGATTACTAAAGAGACTCTTTTCATTTGTCAGTATTAAATTTCGCAAGCGTTCTCACTCAAGTGAAAATGAGAAAAACGATTCTACACAGCCTTTTATTACCAGAAGAACTCATTCTTGTAGATTGAAGCTATACTACAAAGTTCTCCATCCCTTTTGCAAGTTTTACACACATACACATTGGTGTCGTATACAATTTAAGTTTTGAGGTGAGACGAAAAAGGGCTGACCCACCTTCCTTTTCAGATTGCATACATTCTTAAGTATACCCACCTAGAAAAACATAGTACTTGAATGATTCCACCTTATCTTCCATCCAAGTATGTAATTTCAAACAAATCTCGCTTGGCCACCTACCCACCACATATACATAGATGTGAGGTGTGTGCTCCTATGATCTCCTCATACGCTTACCACTCCACACACAAACTTGCCTAGCCTGGCCTCCCTCTCTAGATCATTACAAGTTTACCCCACTCATTTAATACACATCTCTCTTCTCTCTCCACCATACAGCAAATCAACCACATTCACACACAGATCTACAACAGATTTACATTCTCACCACTTCTCTAGATCTCTACTAGATGATAGGCTTCTTTGAAACCCTGAAACCATCTAATTTCCCACATCAACCCCCACCTCCACTACAGCCCATTCCTCTCTTCACATTTCCCTGCTAATCTTCTCCTCCAAGTTGACTACGCAC
The DNA here is from genome assembly GCA_034700605.1 of Willowsia nigromaculata. NCBI lineage: Eukaryota > Metazoa > Arthropoda > Collembola > Entomobryomorpha > Entomobryidae > Willowsia > Willowsia nigromaculata. The sequence goes on from JAQIXX010004584.1 coordinate 10,013, forward strand.
CCACAGCACTACAGCTCCCCACCTCAGAGAACGCCACCTCAAAACCATAATTCCACATTATGCATTTTCTACACATTTGCGTGCGTGTATATGTGTGTCTGCCTATCTATAATGCATGGGAGCAGTATTGCACGAAAAAGCTATGATTGGATATTATACAATGGTCACTTTCCCAAAGCATGGCACTGCATAAGCAATCAAGAAATATATGCTGGTATGGTATGACTGTGATATAAGTAGTAAGTATAAGTAAGTAGATGTGTGTGTGGTGGCATGGCATCATCGCATCTTCCTTCTTCGGATACCTTTTCAGCTTTTGCCCCTCTCTTCTCCACTTCATCCTCATCTTCTCTCTGCCTTGCTTCCTCCAAACTTCTTCAACGCGAAGATAATAATGTTATTTCACTTTTTCTCTGACGATCATGTTGGCCGTGTTGATATTCTCGACGACTCTCATGCTCATGATGATGATAGTGGTGGTGGCAGCGGCCGTGCTAGTGTCTTACCATTAAAGAATGGAATGAGAGAAAAAACTATAGCCTACACACACACACACGAATTCATGCTCTCGCACTCCAATTCCAACACAGTCAGTCAGTCAGACTCGGAGAGAGCAAGAAAAGGCAGAAAAGAGGGAGAAAAAAACACCTTTTCCTTCATCTCCTCTCTCTCAATCTCCTCATCTCTCCTTTTTGGCAAGCCAACTTTTTAAAGACAGGTATATTTTGTTGATGCATGTGTGAATCTATGATGTCTATATACAAATTATCCAAATGAAATCTGCGAGCAGAGAAGATGACGAAAACAATGGTAAAAAAGTGAATGAAAAAAAAAATATAAGTGGAAAGAGAGATGTGTGAGGAGAGAGTATCGCACCGTCGTCAGCAGCAGGAGCAGCCAGAGAAGAAGTGGCAGAAGCCAGCAAAAGCAACACTGTGTGGTGGTGTGTGTCGACCGACATCGTCCTCGCCGTCGTCTACATGTAATAAATAAATGTTATTGTGTGTGTAGTCAACTAAAAGAGTAATAAATGATTGGTCGTGTCCTAGAAAATAAGGAGGAATACAAAAAGTAATAAAAATTTGGTATTATTATTTATTTATTAGTTTTTCTCTCTCTTTCTTTCGCGTTATCTCTTTCGCTCGGTTCTCTGTCTCTCTCAATCTCGGCTGATAAATAATGAGTGATAAGAGTAATTGAAAAGGAAAGGGTTATGTAAAAGGTGGTTTGCTTTAGATGTGTGCTATATGAATTTTCGGCTATTGTGTTGTTGGACACCTTGAATTTGTAATAAGTAGTGAGCTGAGATTTGATGAGGATGTTGTGATGATGATGGAGAGGTAGTGGTGTTGATGTTATCTAATCGGAGGATAAACAAGTGAAGAAGAGAGAAAGGGTAAAGAAGAGAGATGTAAGTGCTGGATTGGGTTAAATTAATGGATGATCATGTGTGATATAGGTAGGCTGTAGTTTAGTGTAATCTCTTTGGAATGAGTCACCGACAACAGGAAAGATGTTGGTGTGGGGAAGAGGTGTGCGGGGTAATTAATGTGATTGTCATTTGTCATTAGCTAGAACAAAACGACCAATTATAGTGGTGTCGTGTTGGAGTAATTATAGTTTAAGATTTCCTGTCGGCTGGCTGAAATTATTATGTGGCTTCCGCTTCTACTTACGTTAGTCACTCAGTCGCCAGGTTAATTGTAGATCAGTAAATCCAACTGTCTGTCAACTGCCACATCACATCTCTGTTGTGTCTGTCTGTGTGCTTGCAGTTGTACTTTTAATGAGAGTATTTGATAAGGGAGAAGTTGTAGTTGTAGCGATAGTTTTTTATGGAACTGCTTTCTAATCAATGTCTTTTTAAATTGTGTTTGCAGGTATGACCAAGCAGGTGATATTGTAACTGACGATTTCTCAGATAACCACCGGATACTGCATCCAGAATTGAATTGAAAAAATGGGAGAAAATTGTACATGCGTTACTCAGAACAGTTTCCAGTGTGAAATAGTGCGGCTGAACCTCCCTTATAGTGATGAGCTGGATGTGACAAACTTGAACGAATTTGCCATTTAAATATGAAACCAACGTCAAAGTTAAAGTTAGTGTCATTTAAAAACACTTTTTGTGAAGGGAACGTCGGGGCAATGCTTAGTCTTACTTCGCATCCATCGGTGTATTGCTGTGAGTGTTGTAGAACTAGCGTAAGAGGAACAGTTGCTAATAATAATAACGACAGAAAACATTTAACATGGTTACCGAAATCACAATATTATGCTGATTATTTAGGACTGGATTGCAATTCGGTTAATTCTGATCGTAATCATAAGTTTTACATTTCTGCAAAGCGAACGACGAACGAACGATTGACGAGGCACTACAAGGTTCTAAGTTCAGATCCTGTAGTGTCATGAGTGTAACTTAGTGTCATTGTGTGGGTGTAGAATAACATGGGTTATCCGGAAGACAATACTGATCCTCCAATGTCAAAGTGCAAAGAAACTAAGAAACTCCTCCCGGCCACAGTGGCCTGGGTTCTTTTGCTGACCACTACTTCTCTATTTTTTGTCTTCTTGTAAGCTCCTAGTTTCTCTTCATGTTCTACTAAACTCTCATGTTAATCAATATGATTTATTTTGTTAACATTACCTTTTTTAAATGAATTTTCAGGGGAGAATGGTATGCCATGCATTACAGTGTGTGGATACCTATTGGGGAGGCATTAATTGCAGTAGTGGTGATAGCAAATTTTACTCTAGCTACTTTTATGGATCCTGGCGTAATTCCAAAAGGTAAAACGTCAAAGTTAGGTTATTAAATTCTTTTGTTAGTATGAGTTGTGACATAAACTTATTTGAAATTTTAGCTGCCCAAGGAGAAGATGACAACGATGATTGCAGAGCACCGTTGTATAAAACCGTAGAAGTGAACGGAATCACTGTTCGCATGAAGTGGTGTGTGACTTGTCGGTTTTACCGTCCTCCAAGGTGCTCTCACTGCAGTGTCTGTAACAACTGTATCGAGGTAAGTTGATTATAGTTCTAAACAAACGATCTGCTACTTTTATAAAAAAGTTATTAGTTTTAAACTTTCGTTTTCCCATTGACAGACATTTGATCACCACTGTCCTTGGGTGAATAATTGTATCGGCCGAAGAAATTACCGGTTCTTCTTCATGTTCCTCGTATCTCTCTCTATACACATGATTGCAATATTTTCATTATGCTTGATCTACTTACTTCAACACATGGACGAAATGTCCCAACCACCGACGATAGTAGCGTACGTATTTATGAAACTAAAAAACAATATGTGCTCATAAATATAATTCCATGTTTGAATTCACATCCAAACTTTATACATTAATATATTGATTTTCTTTTGTCTAGTGTCACCGTAATGGTTATCATTTCGTTGCTTTTTATTCCAATATTTGGGCTCACCGGGTTCCACTTAATCCTCGTTTCAAGAGGGAGAACGACAAACGAGCAAGTGACTGGCAAATATCGTGGCGGATTCAACCCATTCTCCAGAGGCTGTTGTAAAAACTGCTGCAATACGCTTTGTGGACCTAGCTTCCCAGGGTATATCTTTTTTGACATTAGCTGACTAACCATAATTTGATAATCAAATCCGTATGTGCACCAATTTTGATTCACAATGAAATTGTTTTCTGTGACTTTTAGATTGGTCAGAGCTAAGCAACTTCACATGATGGAACAATCATCCGTGGTATCTTATCGAGCACGACCAGGATGCCCATCAAACTCTCATCTCCCCACCAATAACCCACCTAATACTGGCAACCAGGTAAAAGTGTACGTCGATAATGGACAGTATTTCACGAACCCGAAATCAGGAAACCTTCCCTCTCTGCATTCTCCCAGAAACTATCGTCAGGTAAGCTTAAATCTAAATTAATGTGAAAGAAATGCTAAAACTGGTGACGAACTGCTACTACCACTTACCACACTACTACAATGGCTACGTGGGCAGTTGGGGACTCGGCAAGCTGCTGATGACGACTTCTATCTTACAGACATTCTTTCACCGCTAATTATTACTTCTACTACTCTTATTAACCTATCACCTCTACTGATGCTAAGAGTATGTATGTAATTTAACTATTCTGTGCTCTCGTCTCACGTCTCAACGACTATTGCAATGCTACCAAGCTACTAAAAACTCTTAAACATAATACAGTCATCACGCCTTTTGTAAGTAATGTTTGTGTGCTCGCTGGCGCGACTTTCTCGGGGAGAATGCAGTTTGTGAAGTGTTTCCTCTCAAACCGCCGTAATTATTTCCTCATCTTGTTGTGCTTGCTTTTACATTTCATTTCAATGCTGAAACGGTTTCTTATTATTATTTTATGTACGCCTTTGGGTTCCTAAAATGCATTTTTACCTGACATGACAGACTCATTAGTTCTTGTAATGTACAAAAGAGGATGTTTTCCTATTTGTTTTGTTTATTTCACCTCCACTACAGATGCTCCCAACCTCCAACAAGGACGCATCAGATCAGGATTTAGGACTTCAGGCTTCTCAGAGTTTGGACTGTGAACCAACTCCTCCAATTCAGAGACATGGATCCAAAACAAATTTCTTCCTTCCTCCAACCGGCAATCAAGAGGTGGAGGGAGGTGGTGGTGGCCCACCTCAAATGAGACACGCGCGAGGCCCATACACTCACGGATCTCCCCATCCTAATCGACAACGGTAACCAAAATTTCAGCTGGTGTATTAGTTGTTTGTATTGTCGTATGTGATTTGTAATTGATTGTGTAAAAGTACGTAGTAGTGTAGTTCCAATGTAGCCAAAATATATACGATTGTAAACCAGAGTTTCCCTATAAATTTTCCCAGTCAAAGATAAAATTATTTTAGAGGGTTGATAGGACAAAGATACACTATAAGAGTAACTATTGTTATCGTTGTGTACCTTGAGGTTCAAACCATTTTGCTAGATTACGTACAATTATGGCTTATCATAAATGGTTACATGCAGTCTAAGCATTATTATGTATCAGTACTCTCTGGATTGTGACGCTAAAAACTGTCCTTTGGGATTCCTAGCTATCGTCGTTATAGATTGTAGAGATGCTAAAACAGGCGCATGTCATATAACTTGACTTCTTCAAGCTCGTGTGTGTGTACTTGAGATCTTTTAGGAATGAGCCCTCGGATGATTCAAGCGAGCAAGAGCCCCTTAAATCTGATGAGGAGGATTATGAATAGCCGTACGACATAGTGAGCAAGCAGGATGATGATGGTCGATGCCACTTGTCTGACATCTCACTCTCTCTCACACACACATTCTGTCTATCTATCTTCTTAATATGTCAAACAGCAGTATCTGTCAAAGCACTTTTTGATGATGATGATGATGATGGTACTGATGATACTCCTCCATCTATCTTAGATTATACTAAAAATATAAAATATTAATACCCAAATAGTATAGCAAGTCAAGATGAACCGTAATTAGTTAGAAGCATTTATTTTTCGTTCATTAACTAGAGTATTTGTTCTATATGTTTTATTGGTCAGAGTTTGGTTTTAGGACTAAAACTTGTATGCCCTCGTATTTACTCTACCGCTTCATTGAGAAATCCCAGAATAATGGTGGTGTGTAGATGGGGATAGCTGTGACAAATGCTGTTTTAATTTTCTTTCAAACAGAAATGGTGATGGTCCCCGTTCGCGGAGTCAAACACCAGAGTCCCTTTCTTCACCATCAGATGCTGTACTGGGTCCGGAAACAATCACAAGCCCCACACTTCATCAGAAAATCCGTGCAATCGGAGGTGTTCCAACCCCGTTTGCCGTTTCTGCTAGTCCTGGAATCCGTAGGTCAAACC